>JAJJMB010004060.1:2376820-2424966 GCA_023531105.1 Papaver atlanticum | reverse complement strand
ACTCTTCCTTAGATATATATTAAGCTTTGGGAAGAAAATCTTGCCTTTAATCTCTCTAAAATTTCCTAAAATCGGTCACACACGTGACTTTCCATATTTTGCTGTTGAGATCAAAACCCGTCGATTGAGCCAAGTTTAATCGATTTAAACACCCATGTTATATTTCTAGACCCATAAGCAGTCTACCCTATGAAAATCAGAGGTTTAATCGACCTTAAACTCCTCCAAATCACCACTACCAAAACTGCCAAAAAACAACCTTCACGTTTTTGGTTTCCCGCCCAAATTCAGAATTTGAACGTGAAGGGGAAAGGTTACCCCTTATCCAATGGTCGCCCCTTATCCGTTGTTGGAGTCCGCATAACACTCGTCCCTTGGGTTGCATTTATCAACTTTTCGAGCCAATTTCGCCGCAAAAGCTTATTTCTCCAAAAAACACCTACAAAGAGAAAAAATACCAAAATAAGTACAAAAATGGGTACTAACATTATACACAATAGAGATGAAAATAGACACATAAATGCGTCTATCACTTGGTGGGTTTAACCGAGCTATGCTCTAATAGGTGTTTTATAAGAAGAGTCATGTTCGGCTTACTATGATACAACCGAACCTGGTAGTGTAAAAACATAAGTTAAAGGTTCGTCTATACAAATGCATTCCAATATGAGCCGAACCTTGCCTTGGTGGATCGTTTTTATAGGTTTTTCTAGTGATCTAAATTTTCGAACTAGCCGAACATGCATTTAATCCGAAATAAACAAGGTTCAACTGAATATAGGATAACCAGCCGAACCTAAAGGTTTTCTTCATTATAAACTGGGTTCGACTGAAAATGTGATATTCAATATCAGCCGAACTGTTATTCTGAAACATAAAAAAACGAATAACACAAATCTGGGTTCCAATGTGCAAATCTTGAGCTAAATCTCTTGTGCAACGCTTCATACGATTCATTTATACTTGTGGTTTTAATCAATGATCAAAGATTTATGATTCAATAATTATAGGTATACATTGGTGTTGGGTCTAAAATTATGAATCACCACCATCTACCTTTGTCATTGATATGCTTTTATTAAAATCTATTTATGATTTGTAACCTTTGTTCTGAAAGGCGCCCTTGGCGCTCTCGTAGGTGACCTAGGCGCATTAGTCATGCAAGGGGAGAGCCTAAATGATAAAATGCCTAAGGCACGTAACTGTTTTTTATTTTGATTTTTTCTGCCCTTCGCCTCGCCTAGCGCCTAATACAACATAGGTATCTATCCTCATTCGGATATACGACTTGGACACCCACCCGCAAGAAAACTGATGAGCCGATTTGGACCTGTGGATTCGATTACAAATGCTCGCCTCTAGATAGAAACCTGTATTGAGGCATACCTAATGGTGCCAAAACAGGATCATTAGGTAAAAAAAGCCCATCACCCCTTATCTACCCACTTTTTATAATGACATAACTACCCTTACATGATTAATGTTAATGATTAATTAGGAATGTTAAAGATAGATTAAAATTATATTATTAGTGGTAAATTAGTGGAGAAATTAGATTTATGTGAGAGAGTTGGGATTTTTGAGAGGAAAAAGAAGAAGTGAAAAAAAAAACTTGGGTTTTGAGATTTAAGTGATTAGAAGTGACCAAATTGTGTAATTCAATCAGACTCACAGGTATACTTGTAGATGATGTTTGATCTCCATTTTTTAGGTTGAATTCTAAAAAAACACTTGAACTTTTACAAACTTTTTCAGATGTTTAGTGCTGGGTTCGGATATAGAATTACTAGCCGAATCTTGTTGGGAAGAACCGTTCGGCAAATATTTATAAAGGCGAACCTATGTGTATGAAAAAAATATATTTGATGTTTGGTGTATTCGAACTGCAATCGATATTGCCCGAACTTGAATTTCGTAGTTTGGTGTTTTATAAGAAGAGTCATGTTCGGCTTACTATGATACAACTGAACCTGGTAGTGTAAAATCAAAAGTTAAAGGTTCGGCTATACAACTGCATTTCCAATATGAGCCGTACCTTGCCTTGGTTAATCGTTTTTATAGGTTCGTCTAGTAATCTAACTTTTCGAACTAGCCGAACATGCATTTTATCCGAAATAAACAAGGTTCAATTGAATATCAGATAACCAGCCGAACCTAAAGGTTTTCTTCAAGGTTTTCTGCATTTTAGAAAAGTGCTCGACACAAGGCTATGGGCTTGGGATACTTTCTTTTACCACCTTGGGAGACCTTGGCGAGGACACTACAGACTTCTTGAAGCGTCTGCGCAATTATATGGCTAGCCATGATGCTAATGTTCGTGCTGGAGAGTTTCTTTTCCATAGGTTAGGTGTTGTCATTCAAAAAAGGGTTGGAGCTCAGCTTGTTGCTAGGCTTCCAACTAATTTCTTACCAGATGATAGTCCTTATGATTGAATATTTGTATTCAAAATTAAAAAAAGAATAGTCCTTATAAACTGTGTTCGGCTGAAAATGTGATATTTCAATATCAGCCGAACTGTTCTTCTTAAAGATAAAAATAACGAAGAACACGGATCTGGGTTCCAATGTGCGGATCTAGAGCTAAATATCTTGTGCAACGCTTCATACGATTCATTTATACTCGTGGTTTTAATCAAAGATCAAAGATTTATGAATCAATAATTAATCGCCGAAGAAAAATAAAATCAAACGGTTTAATAATAAAATGAAAATGATTTTGGATTTTGAATAGTTTAGGTTTATGTTTTAAATTTAAGTGAAGGGTAATTAAGTAATATAAATAATTAAGGGTAACTTAGGAATCTTCCCACTGCTAGGACACCCCTTATAAATCCACCCTAGATAGGAAAATGATTTTGTATGCCTCAAAATATTTGAGTATGCCTTAAAACAGGGTTCTCTAGATAAGCTAATGAGTTCAACCATGAAGTTTTTCCCTTCAATTTGCTAATGGGCCTAACGGATTATTTTCTGCGCGATGGTTTGATATTTTATAAGTGACAATATACAAACTACAAGTTCAACTACAAAGGCTTATCAAAACACCAAATACTGCCTGCCAATTTGATAGTCTTCAAGTTATACAAGGAAATTGCTGCCGGAATATATCAATGGTGTTTGTAGTTCAAGTTCTTTTATCTTGGGCGTTATTGAGGTGAAACTGGTGATTATTCCAGATCTTGTGGTTAAATTGGAGCAGGTGCTTGGAAAAATCGCGATTATTCATCGAAATATGGCAGCCGTTGAAGTGGATTATTAGAGTTTGATTGCTGGTGCAGCATGCATTTTAGGAATAGTCCCTTTTCTGCTTTGGGTTTTCAGTTGTAGGGTTTTTCATTAACTCGACTGGTCTTTCCTGTGGTGTTGGTCACTGTGTGCCTTTAGGGAGGCAACCGCATCACTAGGTTGGAGTCAGTTTTGGTGGAAGTACCTTGGAGACATGTGCAGATTCGAGTTTGCACCGTACTCTAAATTTAGAACGATGTTTTGGGGACTACCCCAAAACAGTGGGGGACTACTCTTCCAATTTGGGGGTGGATATTTGAAGTAATTTTGGGTCACCCCTTATCTAAATATTTTTTAAATGCCAAATTTACCCTTGGTAATTAAATTAGTTAGATTAGTTAGTGTTAGTGTAATGATTAATTAGTGATTAGTTAGTGATTAGTGAGTTATTAATCGGATAGTTTTGTTAGAATGAGATGAAGAAGAAGGAGAAGAAGAAGAAGAAAAGATGAAGAAAAAGAGGGAAGAACCCAAAAAATTTTATTTTGAGTTTAGTAAATATGATATGAGTGATTCATGTGATGATACCTCCTCCTCAGAATCAGAACCTCCTTCATCTCCTAAACTATTTGTCAATACTTCTAACGATCCGGGTATGAGTTATTTCTTAGATGATGAATGCTTTTTTCCCCAAACTCAAGCTAACGACCCAAATGATGAATTTTATCAGCCACAACCAGAATGAAGTTATGGTTACTCAGGTATGTCTCAAATTTAGTTAATTTAGCTTGAATTGTGCAAAAAATAGGCCAAATCGAAAATTTCAGGAAGAAATTTCGGCTAGGTGATAGTAGTTCGGTTAGCAATTCTGCCAAAAAGGTAGCCGAACTCTCCTGTATGTGCAGTTCGGTTGCTCATTTCAGCATACGCAGGTAACCGAACTCTGTTTTAATGGAGGTTTTTGAGAGTTCGGTTATCTTTTTCCAGAAAACGTTGCCGAACTAATTTTATAGAGTATACAGTTAATGGTTCGGTTCAGTCGAGTTTATTCCTTTTGTTACCGAACTTTATGTTCGACAAGCTCGCAAATCACCTTCATTGAATAGATAACCGAACTCTATAGTTCGGTTTAGTCGATTGTATTAATTATGTTGCCGAACTATAGTTTTGAAATTTCCAAAGAACAAGTTCGGCAAGATCGCAATTTTTTTTTCATAACCGAACTTTTTGTTCGGCAGGATCGCATATTATGTTTACATTGCCGAAAATATAAGTATTTCTTATTTTTAGGTTGTATTGACGTTGTGCTATTACTCGTAGGTTGCATCTGATCCAATAGAACCAATGGAAAATCAACCTACCCCTGTTGATATTTTGTACGATGACACATCCCATCACTACATGAATGACTTGGTATTCAAAAGTCCTTTAGAGTGTAAGAGTTGGGCTAGACAACATGCACTAAAAGACATGTGCGTATTAGTATTGAATGGGAGAGAAAGCAAAACCCGTTTTGAAATGGTGTGTGAGACAAGCGGTGATCCCGATAAAAGCCACAAGAGGAAGGGTTATGTTTATAAAGGAAAGACAAATAGGAAGAACAAAACTTTCTCAAAGAAGATTAAATGCCCATTCAAGCTTGCATTTAATTACAACAAAGAATTGGGTGGATGGGTTCTCTACAAGGTTATGGAAGGTTGTCATAATCACCCTCGTTCGGAGCATCTTGAAGGACATTTCATGGCGGCCAAGCTAACTCCTGAAGAGATGGACAAGGTAGCTAAAATGAGGAAAATGGATCTTTCACCGATTAAAATGCTCCAAATACTAAAGGAGGATAACAAGGATAACCACTCATCTTTGTCCACCATTTATAATGTAATAGTGACAATTAGAAAGAAGGAATGGAGAGATAGACAAGTGATGCAACAATTGTTTTTTTTGTCCAAAGAGAAAGACTACGCGTTTCAAAAGGATGTGGATTCGGACGGAGAGATAACACAACTCTTCATTGCGCATCCAACGAGTGTTCAATTGGCTCAATGCTTTCATGAAGTTCTCATAATGGATTGTACTTATAAGACGAACAAGTACGAGATGCCATTGTTGAATATTGTTGGGCGTACTTCGACGCAGTCACCGTTTACCGTGGCGTTTTGTTTTTTAAGAGACGAGCAAGAACCTAGTTACATTTGGGCACTACAACAAGTTAAGGAAATCTTCCGAGGTGATGATATTCCCGGGGTTATAGTGACCGACAATGAAGTCGCATTGATGAATGCAATAGAGGTAGTGTTTCCATTAGCACACAATATGCTTTGTACATTCCATATATGGTGTAATTTGATAAATAGGTGCAAGCCAATAATTTGTCCACCCAAGAAAAAAGGATATGAAGAGATTAAGATGCTACCGGAACATGAACGAGCGGATGCAAAAGAGGAAGTTGAAAAACAATACGCTCTAAATTACGCTAAATGGGTTGCTTTCAACAGTGAATGGGAATCATTGTGTTGGTCTCTTACCGAGGAAGAGTATCATCTAAATCTTGCGGAGTTTATAGCCCATTGGGATACTCCCGATTATCCCGGTGTTGTATCGTATGTTCTTCGCCAATGGTTGGAACCACACAAAGAGAGGTTCGTTAATGCCTATACCAACCAATATAAACACTTGGGAAATCAAGCGACAAGTTTAGTAGAGTCGGCTCACCATCGGTTGAAGAAGAATCTCTTTGGATGTGTTGATAATTTTGTAACCGTGTGGAATGCTATGGAAAATTACTTCAAGCGCGACATTGATAGAATTAAAGAGAAATTCCAAAAAAGCCGTATATTCAAAATGACCGGAAAATACGCCGACCACCCATTGTTCAAGGGAATCCATTACAACGTATCTCGCCAATGTATGAAGTTGTTGATCATAGAAGTCGAGTTGATTGATAAGTGGGAAACCAAGAGGGATGAGGTGTGTGTATGTAACATGAAGAAGTCTATGGGACTCCCTTGTCGCCATATGATAATCAACTACGAGCATGGCGTAATCCATTTAAGCGACATTGATCCATATTGGAAGCATCTAAGTTTCATCCCTCTTCCAAAGGGAGAAGAAGCCGGAGAGGAGTTTGGTGATAACGACATGGGTAGAACCGTACTAGAGATGTATCGTGGCATGAACAAGCTCCAAAAACAAATATTTTGGGATGACATGAGGAAAATCATATATCCACAAACTTCGGAGAATGTTTATGAACCGTCAAAAGGCAAACGCAAAGGTAGGCCAAGCAAAAAAGAAACTAAAAAACAACTAAGAGAATATGCAAAGGTGTTACGTAAGAAGAAAAGTGAGCAAACCCCATTTATTAGAGATCCATCGGCCCATGAGTATACCGCGGAAATGTACTTGGAGCAAACCAAGAAAAGGGGTAGGAGTATTGAGGAGAAAGGCGAAACAAGTGAGCGAGATTTGAAGAAAAAAGGTACGATGTGTCCATCTCAACCAAGCCAACCATCTTCCGGCGACGTGAAGCTTAAGTCTCCAATTTGCCCTATTCAACCATCTTCCCTAGACGTGAAGCTTGATGCTCCAAATAAAGACTATTTGAATGATCTACCTCTATACATTCGAGAATACGTTATATCCACCGACGACGTTCCTCCGGATGGTAATTGTGGTTTTCATGTTGTCAATCAGCAACTTGGGCCTTTCATCGAAGGTGCAAAGCTAAATAATGGGTGTGCAATCACTCATATAAGGCAAAGGTTGTTTTCCAAACTAAAGGAGAATCCGGCATTTTACAAGACAATGTTGTGCGATGGGGTGGGTAGTCTCAATGAGCAATTTGTTAAGTATCAACGTCGTCTTCATGGGGGCCATCCGATCACAAGGGATTATTGGATGAGCATACCGATATGTGGACACTTAATCGCCGAGGCTTTTAATTGTGTGGTTCATTATTTCTCAAAGTATGCTAGTTTCACCTTCACCCCGAAAACAACCGTATGTGTCGAGCAACTCAAACGAAGGAGATGTGTGATGGCATTGACTAACAACAACCACTTTATAGGCCTTCGTTTAAAACCCGATTGTCCACTGCCTCCAATATCCGGAAACTCTTTTTGGCCTGCCTTTAACTACAATATAATGTTGGGTTGGTGTATTATGTATGAGCATAACATGGAGATGTGGAAAGCTTTGTCGAAATCTGACGAAATTGTACATGAAGGTCGAATTTCACTTGATGATGATTAAATGACACATGCAATGGAACTAAGTATGCTTATCAATGTAATACTATGTTTTTTGAAGTGTGGTATTCATTATCGAGTTAATGCTAGTATTCTATTGAGTTGAAAGATAATAGTTCGACAACCTGTATTTTTGTGCAGGTAACCGAACTAATCTGGTGAAAAAATACAGTTTGCCGAACTCATGTTTTATATGAGTCTTCAGAGAAAGTTTCGTCTACCATTGATATAATACTTTCCTAACCGAACTAGAAAGTTCGGTTACAAGCTAGAAATTTAGAAAACCGAACTTTTTACCTGAAGCCTCAGGGGAGTTTTCGGCAACCAGTTTAAATGTTGCGAGGTAACCGAACTCTGTCTTTGGCAACCTTGTAGTATTTAGCTGTTCGCCGAAAATTAAGTTCGGTGACCATTAATTAGTTACAGGTTACCGAACTAACCTGTGTTTAAATTTCAGGTTGCCGAAAAAAATCCTGTATTCAAAATTTCTTCCATATAAAATTGAAAACACAAACCCAATTTAAATTAAAAACAAAAACAAGGTTCTAAAACAAATATAAAAGTTGTTATACATACCAAACTACGAAATCCATAACTAAGAAGTTTTTTGAAACTAAAACCATACGAAATCACTAACGACCACCACGACGAACCCTTTTACCACTTCCTTGTTTACCACGAGTTTTAGGTTGAACTTCCTCATCACTTGGGGTTTCATCTACTCGTCCGGTTTCCTCCATGGCGCGACTTGAACATTCTCTTTGTTGTCGACCCCTCTTCAATGGCTTAGACCTACTTGGCTCCATCATTCTTTTAGTTATAAGACCCTCCCACTCGTCGTAGTAGTAGGTTTGTTCCTTAGTCGACATCGGCTCTCCACTGCGGATTTTAGCCATCAATTTCTTCAATAATTTCGTACCCTTCTTCACCTGATTCCAATTTTAAGCATAAGTAAATATATTTTGAATACTTTCAAACAACAAGGAAGTATAAGAGAAGACATTTTCTTACCACATTATCCCATAAAATTATTGCTTCTTCTCCACAAATAGGCATCTCCTTCTGAGCTCTCTTAGCCTCCCTCTCCTTTGCCTTCCCCTTCGCCTTATCAGTCTTAGCTTGTTGTTCTCTATTTATCACAAAAGGATGACTAATTTCTTGATAAAACACCGTATAATCTTCATCACATGCATTTACATCTCCACCACAAGGTACACAATCACCTAAAGGTAAGTAGTAGTTACGAAGTGCATTCCAATGTCCCACCGTAGGAGTTGGTTCATGTTTTGGAACAAAATATTTCTCGGTGTTCTTTGTTCCTTGAACCACCAAATTTAAATTTTCATTCTCCACGTCGGGATCCATTTGGACACAACAAATTTGTCTTAGTATTCTCCTTGGATTATATATTGCGTATCCATTAGGATACCAAATTGGTCCATAGTAAGCCGTGACGGTAGAGAAACCATTCAGATCTTCTTCATCTACAGAGACATCATCGAGTACGGCGTATGGGTGAAATACCACATCGTTCACCGTAAGTTTATCCAATTTCTCCCTCAACGAAGTCAACTGCTCTTCTTTAGACTTCTTTTGTGCGTCCAAAAACAACCATTTTCCCGCTGTAGGTTCGTCATAGGGATAAGCTGTCTTTTCCCTAGACAATCCCAATGAAGGGAAGTGGTCATAAATCCAAACCTATGCGAAAATACGAAAATATTAATCCATATACATGAAAATTGATTTGGAAGCATAAAATTTAGGCGAATAATTTGCTAACTAACAATGTAAAAGGTCACCTGAATAAGAGTTAAGTAACCTCCAATTTGATTTGTCTTAATCCTCGACCCTTTGCTCATCTCTCCTAGAACAAAAGCAAGCACCCCAGTGGCCCAAGAGTATTTGTTAATCTCATCGAGATTCTCCAAAAGCTGTAGATAATGTGCATCCACCCTATTTCCAGAAGTGTCGGGGAAAATGACGGTTCCTAGCTGATATAACCAATAAGCGGTGACATGATGCCTAAGGGTCTCCTGGTGCATCACCAACTTTACTTTCTCTACCTTCTTTCTTGTCCCTCCAAATGCTTCCTTCAACTTTACCAACTTGAATTTCTTCAACCTCTTCTTAAAGGCTCCATTTGTCTCTCTTGGATTATACTCATCGCCACGTTTAGGGGACCTCACAGAACGTCTAAACTCACATTGAGCCTTTCTTGCATCCCATCCTAGACATTTTAGAGCCAATTCTTCAAGAGCTTCATAATGTATCGAGGGGTTGTAGCCTTCTCGAAGACATTTACCTTCCACTGGTAAGCCGGTTATTCTTGAGCAATCATCGGGAGTAATTCCCATCTCGCCAAATGGAAGATGAATTGTATATATCTCGGGATAGTACCTCTCGATAAATGCGGATACGGCAACAACGTCAAAATCCGCATGTGCATACTCTATAGCTCTCCATAACACACACTGTTTCACCTTTGCTTGAAAATCGTCACACTCCAAAGATAGATCCCATTTGGACGCCTTTTGACGCCGAATAAGACGAACTGCATCATTATGATCCTACGAAAAAAAATAACACTATTAATACTTGACGAAACATGTCCCAAAAAAAAAACGTTTTGTTAGGTAAAAATGAACTTAAAGAATACCTTTGTCGCATAGATCTTCGCAGCCCATGAGTATTTGTAGCCAAACAATGTGGCCCCTCCATCATTTGGAGTACCATAAGTTGGGTTCACTGGTGGCAAACACAAATTATCAGGGGGAATGTGTGAGTATCTATCACAAGGCGGCTTCCGCTTCTTTTTCTCTTTAACAGGAACTATTTCTTGCTCTTCTTCCTCTTCCTCCAGTTCATCCTCTTCTTCCTCTTCATCCTCTCCCTCCCCTTCCTCCTCTTCTTCCTCTCCTTCCTCATCCTTCTCTTCCTCTTGTCCTTCTCCTTCTTTGCCCTGTCCTTGTTCTTCATCTTCTACATTTTCAACGTGTTCTCTTTGTTGTTCAACCTCTTCATTTCTTTGGTATGCATTTCCTTGCTCTTCTTCATCATCATTCTCTTCTTCAATAACATTATCCATTGTATTCTCCATCACCTCTTGATTGACTTCCTGTAATGATCCCCCTCCATGTTTTGCATTTTTAGTACCACGGTTTCGGAAATCCAGGTGTATCCTACCGTGAGGGGTTGGAGTTCTCAAATCTTCGGCTACGTGGGGATTAGATTTTTTTCCTTTGTTCCTAACGAATGAAAACCACATTATTAGCTAAACAGAATATTGTCTTATCAAATAAAGATGAACATGGGATTACATCAAACACAAAATGTTAACAGACTAAAGTTCGGTTATCTGGTATAAGTTGCGAGGTAACCGAACTACAAGTTTGTATGTGACAGATCAAAGTTCGGTTACTAAATAGAAAGTGCGAGGTAACCGAACTATATTTTATCAAAGTTCGGTTACCTATATAAATTTATCGAGGTAACCGAACTCATATTTTTCATATAAAGAAGGAGTTCGGTTACGTTATTTTTAAGCGAGCTTACCGAACTTCATAGTTCGGTTACCTTAAAATTACTAATTGGCCGAACTGTTCTTCATATTGAAAGTTCGGTTACCTATATAAATTTATCGAGGTAACCGAACTCAAATTTTTCATATAAAGAAGGAGTTCGGTTACATATATTTTTTTGCGAGCTTACCGAACTTCATAGTTCGGTTACCTTAAAATTACTAATTCGCCGAACTGATCTTCATATTCAAAGTTCGATTACCAAATTTTAGGGTTTTAAAATTTTCTCCTAGCCGAAATCTCTACTGTAACTTTCATTTTCTGTGGTTTTTGATGATTTCTTCAACAAAAAACGATTCAAAGGAATGGGTATGAAGGAAATTACCTGCGGATTTTCATTTTGATAGAATCAGACTCCTTGGTTGATGTTGGATGCTTCAATTCGTTTCCCAACTTTGCTTGAAGTTGTTTATCAACTTCAAATTGATTTGGGAGATTCGCTATGCTAGCCAGTCCCGGACTCAATCCTGGAATTCTTGGTGTCTGCTTAGAACGCATTGTTTAAAAAGATTGATTAATCGACGATGAATTTTTTTCGAATCGACGATTAACGTCGATGTTTCGTAAGAAGATGAAAAGAAGAGAAGAAGAAGAAGATGAAGAAGAAGAAAAGAAAAGAGGGGTTTTGAAATTGATTTTAGTGGGTTAGATTAGTGGGTATTGGTTAAATTAGTGGGTTATTAGGATTAGTTATAACCTTAATTAGGATAAGGGCAGATTATTCTTCCCTAATCTTTTAGGACACCTCTTAAAATTTAGGGTGGACATTTGAATAACAAAATAGTCCCCCACTGTTTTGGGGTAGTTCCCAAAACATCGTTCTAAATTTATAGTCGTTATTAAAAGTTTGGAACAATCAAGCCCAGTGTTTTTGTTTCAAAAAAGATCATTTTGAAATTTAGTTATCAAAATAATTTTGACTTTTCGAATGAAGTTAAAAAGTCACGTACGTAGTATCCCAAATAATAAAGAATGCTGGTGAACTTCCACATTTTCATGCGGATACTAATTCCATAAGTTGAAGATAAAAATCCTTAAGTTGAAGATAAAAATTGATGTCTAACCAAACGAAACTATATGTCATATAAGATAAGATTTGCTTAGAGAGGAAAACTCAAGCTTGAGATAATGAATCTGGCAACGATTAATAGATCATGAAAAGTCAAGTATTTTTACTTTCATTCTTATTATTTTTACACATGTATATTTGAATTTCACGATATTCATATTTCGTTTCCTCGTTTGGTGAATCTATGTATTGACTATTCCAGCAAAGAATTCTAATCTTAACTCGTAAGTATTGCTTGAAAATGGCCAACTCAAGTATTCAACCGATGCTAAGTACTATAACGATACAATCATTGGGTGACATATATTGATGATTTACATTCGAAACTTATCCGTATCAAAATATTGATAAATAGAAGTAAAATAATAATAATAATAAATAAATAAATAATAATAATAAAAATTATACAGTCTTCATACATGTCCACAATCGTGGGCATAATGTCCAATGAACTGTCAAATTAGATTCAGCTAGATCATTCACAAAATCATGTGGATAGTACATAATTAACTAGTCATCCATTGGGCCTAGTTCATAGTTATCGGATGCATGGTTAATTGGATATATACCCTTGTATGAAGATGTTGGTTTGAGGTTAAAATCTCTCTGAATATGGTCTTGTTTTGGGAATCAAATAACCAAAGGTATAACCCATGCATTATCTCTTGTTTTTCGATTGAAAAATGTGGGTTTTGCGTATGCGCTCTTCTAAGATACTCATAAGGCGCAAAAGGAAAAAAAGCGTTTGTCATACCTGCTCGTTCCTTTTAGTCGATTGTTGTTAGCTAAATTTTGGGTTTGCATTGACAATTTGTACTCAATAGTTCTGGTTCTTATTTGATCATGTTGTTAGATTTGCAGCCATGCATGAATATTAACAACCTACTGCTACCTACTCCATTTCCGTATGTCTTTTCATGGCAAAAAAATTCAATCCACGTCACTTTCAGCCTTCAATTATTTCCTCTGATTTCCTGATATACGATTGAAGTTATGGCAATCTAGAAAAGAATAGTCATCATTTTGACTTAAGTACGTTTAGTGTAGTTTCTATGTCATTGCCCCAGCCCCCAGAGCTGGCGCTTAATTTGGTTATTGTCAATTGCATTTTCGCTACATGTTTTGGAAAGTAAAAGGTTAACCTATATAAATAGTGGCATAAACAACATAATTTTTATAGTAAACTCAACAGCATTTCGATCTAGAATTAGCATACACCAAATCTCAAAGAAAGAAAACCATGGCTACTGCTAAGTTCAGTACTAAAACTACATCATCATTCTTCCTAGTTCTGTGTTTAACTGTGTTTACTTTGTCATGCTTTGCTGATCCCGACGCACTACAAGACTTTTGTGTCGCTGACTTGAACTCCACAACTATTGTGAATGGGTTCCCTTGCAAGCCGGTGTCTCAAGTTACCGCAAATGATTTCTACTATAGTGGCTTGATGAATGAAGCGAGCACAGACAATCGCTTAGGGTTTGGAGTGAGATCGGGCGATGTTAACAACTTCCCAGGGATAAACACCCTTGGTCTTATGATAAGCCGAGTCGACCTCGCACCTGGTGGAATTATTCCAATACACACACACCCTCGAGCAACCGAAGCTAATTATGTCATAAAAGGAGAAGTCTATTTCGGGTTCATAAGTACTTCTAATGTTTTGTACTCAAAGGTTTTGAAAGCGGGAGAGATGTCTATTATTCCCAAAGGTCTTGTGCATTTTGTACAGAACGTTGGCCGGAAGAAGGCCGTCGTGCTAGCTATTTTCAATAGTCAGCTTCCTGGAACGGCATTCCTTCCTAATAACCTCTTTGCTTCAGACCCAGCACTTCCTAATGATCTTTTGGCTAAGAACTTCCAAGCTGACGAGAAGGTCATTGCTAGTATAAAGTCTAAGTTTGGTAACTAAACAAAATAGCTAAATGCATGTGGTTCTTTCTTATGTAAATGTAAACGATTCTAAATAAGGGACTCATTGTCTTCATGCTTTGTGCATGAACTAAAGTTATTAATAAATATATTAAGACGTTATGTATTTTCTTCATCACTCATCCGATAATCACTTAATTTTTATTATTTGTTGCAACATTAGAACATTAGAAAACATCTAAGTCGACAGACGGCAAGCAATAATAGTAGCTTGATAGTAACAAGCAATGCCTCACAAATATTCACCTACGGTGTCAAGGTTTTTAAACAATTGGAGGAAGTGTGCTTTCACTAATTGAGTTGCCCGATCTATCGGGGAATATAGTCGTACCAACTAATTAAGTTGATAGAGCAACATCTCTGTTGACGCTCCCACGAAAACGATTCTTCAATTCTACAGATCACATGCCCAAAAGAATTTTAACCACTTCAACGGAGGATCGATGCCTTTCACTTCCCGTTCTATGATCAACTTCCCAGCCTTGGTAACCTACTTTCTTTGTAGCGTTCATTCGCTGTATGGGTCACCCAAACCAGCATGAGCATTTCAACCGCCGACGCCTCTTACTTCAAATCTTTGTTGTAGACTTGTAGTCTTCATCGATGATACTTCAAGGATTTATGTGGCTGGAAAAAGACAAAAGTATAGGATAAAAAAAAAAAAAAAAAAGTAAAAAACAACAACATGTAATACCTTATCCGAGTTCAGGATTTTTTTTTAGTGTTTTCCCATAAGGGTAACTTTGTAATATTACGATACAGTGGTATTTTTACAATTTGACTATTTTCATTAAATTCTTAGTATCTCTTGAGAATATGTAATATTCCTTGATTTTTTTTTAATTATTAATGGATTAGTTTTAATTAGTGGACAAAGTTTGACATTTACTACTTTCTTATTGGTTGTTAGATTTGAATTTAATTAAAGTTGAAAGTTTGCTATAATTAATATTAGAATAGGAAGTTTGAACTATATAAATATGCGCAATGACCAGTGAAAAGTGGATTGTGCGATTGTTAGAAACCATCACAACAACTAGAGATAAGTGGTGGATAATTGCAATAAACAAATTTGAATGTTCCTTTATCACAGTTTCAAAGAGCTATAATATGCTTGATTAAAACAGTGATTCCTGCTGCAGACTTATTATGCCCTCCAAACACCTACTTATTCCTTTCCTTCCCTATCAAAAACAAAGAAAATGAAGAATCTTCTAAACTTACTTGCCCATTTCCCTATAGCACATTTCTGTTCCAACATCAAAATATTGGTTCACAGTTTTCGGGATTAGCCTGGCAATGTGATACACCTTGATAAAGTAGTCCCGTACTTCAAACGAAAAGAAAAGCCGCGTAAATGATCCACCATGAAAATATGCCCATTTAAGTTAATTTTTGCATGCGACCAAGACAATAGGTGGTATGTAGTTATCAGTTATCACCCTGCAAAAAAAAACATGTTCTCCTCCACTTTGTTCGAATGACAGGGATATTTGTGTATTTGTCCATGAAGGTAATTCTTAATTTTTCGTTAGAAGGGTATTTCGTCATTCGACTATTTTTTCTTGAACACCAAAAGGGCAAGATATCATTTCACAATTTTGTCTACACTCTTCACTCTTGGTATCTCTTCAGAATATATATTATTTGTTTTTAGCTAATTAATCGAATAGGATTGACTAATTTTGATAAAATATAATTAGTTGACCAAGTTTGACACTTAGCACGTTGTTATTGGTTGTTAGCATTTGAATTATCTGACTAACAAAATTTGAGCTCTATAACTAATGCCTTACCGGAATTCGCCTTACGACTGAATCGTCAGTTCGTCACAACTTACATCTTCTCATTGAAAATACACTAAAAACTCAATCAAATGGATATCTCCTCGCTTTTACTGATTAAAAGTATGATAGTCTGGCAAAATATAGTCAGTTTGACAGAGTTTCAGTGTATTTTCCATGTCATTGCATTTGGTAATCAATTGAATTTTCAAATATATCTTTTGCTTAGTAAAGGGTTAATCTGTACAGTATAAATAACGGGATAAGCAACACAATTTTCATAGCAAACTCAAAACATTTCGATCTAGCAAACCCTACTAAGACACCAAATCTCAAAGAAAGAAAGCCATGGCTGCTATGTCTAGTTTCAAAACTAGATTATCATTCTTCCTAATTCTGTGTTTAACCGTGATCCTATCTTTTACTTTGTCATGCATTGCTGATCCCGACGAACTACAAGACTTTTGTGTTGCTGACTTGAACGCCACCAAAATTACTATAAATGGGTTCCCTTGCAAGCCGCTGTCTGAAGTTACAAATGATGATTTCTTCTATAGTGGCTTGGTAAATGAAGCGAGCACAGATAATCCCTTCGGAGTTGGGATAAGACCAGGTGATGTTACCAGCTTCCCTGCGTTAAACTCCCTTGAACTTACGATAGACGTACTCGACCTCGCACCTGGTGCAAATGTTCCAGTTCACACACACCCACGAGGAAGTGAAGCTAATTTAGTCATAAAAGGGAAAGTCCTTTTTGGGTTCATAACTACTAATAATGTTTTGTACTCAAAGGTTCTGAATGCTGGAGAGCTATCTATTATTCCTAAAGGGCTTGTGCACTTTGTACAGAATGTTGGACCGGAAAAGGCTGTCGTGGTAGCTGTTTTCAATAGTCAATCGCCCGGAGCTTCAGTAATTCCTTTTAACCTCTTTGGGTCTAAGCCAGCAATTCCTAACGATATTTTGGCTAAAAACTTCCTAGTCGATGAGAACGTCATCAAAGGCATTAAGTCTATGTTTGGTAATTAACCAAATTAAATAGTTAAATATGGGTCTTCCTTACGTAATTTGAACTGTATCTGCATCCGCATCCGATTGTTTGTAATGGGGGACTCACCCTCTTGCTTTATGCACATAATAGATAAAACGTTCTGTTTGTAATGTTGTGTAATTCTTATATCCAACTCGTAAAATCTAACTCGTAAAATTTGTTAATAAGTGCAAGTAACAGAAGCATATGCATTACGGTGGCAAACATTGCGCCACAAATATTCACTCGCGGCCGCAAGATTTTACACAGTTCAGAAGTAGTGGGCATTCACCAAGAAATATAGTTATACTAAGAATAAACATTAATCAGGCATGCCATTATCTCCAAAATATCAGTCTGACCCTATAGGGATTTCAAATGCAAAGACAAGTTCAATAAAAATTAATAGCCAATATACAAACCATATAATGTCATCCGAATCATGGATTTCAAGCTGGTTCGTAAATCAAATATGACAAATAAAACAATATGTAAACCAAACACATCTTATAAATAATAATAATAATAATAATAATAATAATAATAATAATAATAGTCGATTATCATGGTTTATCAGCACTATTCTGGATGATTATAGTTTTTTTTAGCTTCATTATCTTTTGTCAGACAAGAGTTTGCTGGAAGAGATATAACTCTTTGATTAATGTTGCAGCCAAATATTATAGGAGACGCATTATCCGGAGAGTGAATGGGTAATATGCTTCATTTCCTATTGATAAAAACTCTTTTACTTTAGCAAATAAATAAATAATAATAAGAAACGAAAAATATTTAACTCGAATTAACTTCCCCGCTCTTTTTCGGCATAAATAGTCCACACAAACTTAACTCGAATACAGACCTTGTTTTCGTCTTAATATACTTGACACTGAACTGAACCATCTTATCCTATTAAAAAAAAAAAAAAAAAAAAAAAAAAAAAAATCTGATGAAATGGTTCATAAATTTTCGTATTTCCATAAGTAATCGAACTTAAATTGTGTAAAATGATGTAGCACAACAAAACAATTTAGAGAGCACAATTTATTTACCGTAATTGCTATTTAAACTTGAATAAAGACCTCTTACACCATTGCAGGCAGATTTCTTGCCCACTGCGGCCTAAACTTTCTTCCATTTTATCCCTACAGTTTCTTTCAATTATCCAAATGTGAATAATGTTTGCCTATTGCTTGCGCATGTGTTTTTAGATGCCAATAGGGACATTTCTAGGAATCGAATATGAATAGCCCAAAAAAAAAGGTATGAACTGCAGACATTTGGATGATGAGCCGGAACAATCAAGTAACCAAAATTTACATATCATCCTTGAATCACCGATAAATATCCCAATTGTACCGTTATTAATACATATTACATCCGTTATAAAATGAACTCCATTATACCTTGACATTTATTGGCCCACTAATATACAACAAAAACGCATAAACAAACGGCGATACAGAAGTTGTTAACTGCAATTTGATATGATTGCCTTTTCTTTTGTTAGAGACATTAATGACAACATCAGTATATATACCTATATATGAGATTACTTCCCCACCAGTTTACATCATCGAAAACGAGTAAAAAAGAAGTTTTCAGGTCGTTAAGAAGGTTTCCAATCAAGGTAATACAATCTAGACTTCCTACCATTTTAAACTTTGTTGTTTACGGTTTTTGTAATTTCACGATTAAACTCACTCAAAGTATCTTCTTATATGCAGCTGTAAGGAGAAGATGGCAAACCAAATGCGAGCACATCAGTATACTTTATCTTATCTGAACAAGAGAAGATCCGCATCCCACTTACCATCAAAAGGTATATTGATTGGTATGGATGAAATGTTTTACTTCCGGTAACATATTTATACACAATGCGAACATACTAACATATTATAAACCTTATACATGTCAAGGAACCGAGCCAACTATATCTGATAAGAACGTTTCGATAACCCCTGCGATAGTCATCGCACCTACTATCGTTCCTTTGAAGAGAGAGCACCGACTTACCATTGCTAAAATTAACTCCGCAACAAGGGCGAGCACGAGTGAGGTATAATCACATGAAAACCTAAGATGGTACATACAAATAAAAATATCATAAATTACTTTGGTGTTAATATTTCTAAATTACAGGGAAATGCATCTTTCACGGTGTTGGCACAAATTCTATCTTTGAACGACAAATGGTTAATCATCTACTGCCCAATATGCTTTGGGCATATGTCGGAATGGAAACAGCGTAGTCTCTGTAAAACATGTTTGGGCACAGTTCACCCTACCACGAGGTATGAATAATGCCTAGAATATACGTTCGGATTTTCTTTTTTGTCCAATAATAACGATGACAAACACCTTTCAAAAAAATCACATTTCCAGGCTAAGCCTAACCATGGAGGTTAGCGATGGAACAGGGACTGCAACCTTTGTTGCCGATGGAATTATTGCGGAGCGTTTGGTTAACACCAAGGTGGAAACGCTGATAAGTTTGAAAGAGGTAGTGTGCTAAATATTAATAATTCAAATTCCCGCAAAAACCATACATTTTAAACCAACATTACTGTCATCAAACTTAATATGCAAAATGTTACAGGAAGACGGAGAACAACATGTTTTCGGAGTACTTTATGAAATTTTGCTGCGCCAGATGGTATTTCAATTTCGTACGTCAACTGAGATATGGGGAAACCAACCACCAATATATAACGTGGTTCGACTTAACCGGAGATGCGGAGCATGGACAGCTTACTATGTCGACCAACTGTTCAATTAGGTTACACATTTACGAATTATTGACCATGCGCAACTATAACCACGTATTACTAAGTTATTTTTGAATGATGTGCAACAGGAATGTGACCATGAGGAACAACAAGAAAACACATACCCTCTGCAGCTATGGGAGCAGTATGAGGAACTATTAGCAGAGAATAATGGCGACATTGCAGCCTTGGCGAAGAAACTTCAACAGCTTCAGCTCAATGGGACGTTGTTTCAGGGAGATGCTGGATCAATGGAGGATTTGGATTGAAGAGGTGGATCATTGAGGATCGAAGCCTTATCCATATCAGAAGATTGGATTTATTTTGCTTTATTTTGTTGAACACCTAAATTTATTTGGTGATTTGGTTGGTTTTTTAAATTTGGTCTTTTAGCTTTGTCTTTATAGTTTTCTGTTTTGTGGCTCCTCAGTGGATTATCACATGCCTGTGTTTTACATTGGAAAAAGAATTTTTTGAATGATAGTTTTCGTTCAACTACTATAGTTGTTTCCGATGTATTGATAGGTGTCTAAAACACCTTGATATTTATCTATTGTTTATACTTTCTTTGCCAAGTTTTCTTGTAAATTATGTATCTTATGTTTAATTTTGAGTTTTAGGTACTTTGGAGCAAAGGAAGAAGAAACGTCGCTAAAGTGTCATTTCATGTGCAACTGCTGTTGGAGGCGAATTATTTCTCATTATTTTCTTTTATTTCTTCATCTCTATCTGAAAAGCATGCCGGCTTTAGTGATGCAAGTTATGTCTGAAAAGCACGGCAGCTTTAGTGATGTAGAAAAATTGAAGAAAAAAAGTGAATCTGAGAGGTAAGAGACGGTTGCTGGTGGAAGAACTCGAAAAGTGGCATTTGCACCTCCGGAGAAAAGTACTAAGGGAACCCCCGAAATGTGCTAAAAACACCCCAGGAGAAGTGTTGAAAAACACCCAAGAAATTACTAAGGGGAGCCAAAATTACTAAGGGGAACCCAAATTACTAAGGGGCACCCCATTTACTATCGCCACCCTAACGGACTGGATAAGGAACACCTTTCTTCAACCTTTTGAATCTGAAATTTGGCGGGAAAAAGGTTTTAATGGAAACAGAATTAGGGTTTGAGAATTAAAGGGGTTGTGATGAGACTAAAAGGCTGAAATTCAATGGGTTTGCTCTAAGTGACTAAACATTAATTGTAATGGTCTTCGTTTCAGTTAGAATTGGCTAGATTGTCGAGATAAAGTAAAACAGGGAGAATGTTGCCGAAAAGTTCTGAATTCAATCAGGAGGAATTTCAGTGAGATTCAATCACTGGATTTGATTGCAATGGGCCTGTTAAGAGTAAACAGGGAGGATATGGGTTATTTGTTCGACCCAATTGGGCTGGATAAACTGATTGATGCAAAATAGAGGAGAAGGTTTGTTCTCGGGTTTGTTAGAGAATTGGAGGAATACAGGTGAGACTCAATCATGGTTTTGGACTTGTACGGGTCTGTTACAGCTAAACATGATTGGTAGCTGATATGGAATCAATTAAAAAGGAAGATATAGGAGATATACGTAAAACAGAGGTATATGAGTTATCACGGGATAATTTGGAAGCTTAATATGGGAGTTACGTGGGGATTTGGAGAAGGATATCTTCTCTACAAGATTTATTCTATCTTTTGAAGACGCGTACAAATAAAAAGAAGCAGCAGAAAGGAAAGAAATAATTCCCGAAGGTATATTTTCCGTGAAAAAGAAGAAAATAAAAAAGAAGATTTTCCCGAGAGATTTCTTGCCCTAGAGGTGATTGTTTAGTATAAAAAGGGTCCTTTGGAGTCACAGAAGGCATACGGATACGCTGGGGAAGAAAGTAGAGGTTTAGAATCGTGAAATAAGAAGTTTCAGAAATATTTCTTGCTGCTACATAATCAAGAACACGAAGAACAAAGGTACGCCAGGAACAGTCGCAGAAGCTGTCGCTATTCAACCACAAAATCTGTGTATCGTTCTTCAGTCAGTAGAGAAAAATCATTAGCTACTGGAACCCGTAGTGGCTGATACTTTTGAAGCTGAGCTGCTTTAGTCACTGAATACTTTTAGCGACCAAGAATCTTTGTAAGCAATTTTATATCTTTTTGAATACAATGATTAATCAAATTTTCTCCATATTTCGATTCATGAGCAGCTAAATTTCTTTTTTTAGGGTTTTGGAAGAAGCTATTTTCGATGCGTAAAGTTTAGTAATTATTTTCTTTGACAATTACTCCATTTTTGTGATTTTAATTTATTAAAAAATTTCTCTTCTTTATATGCTTCGTAAAAATTGTTTTGGGTAGTTTAGCTATCGATCTTTTATAAGCGAAGGAAATTAAGGCCTTAGAATAGTGACGAGAGTCATAAAAAGAGCTTGTAACGTTTTATCTTCCAAAGCATGAGATTGGGTTCGAAATTTTTTTGAGTAAAATAGGAGTATTTTGTCAAAGAAATTGTTATTGAGTTTACAATCATTGGAAGTAGTGGAATCCAAAAACCTAGATTCTTTTCTCCTTGGTAAACAAAAAAATAATAATCAAAGTTTATTAGTTTGTCTAGCTTTTCTTTATTTTTCTTGAACCAAACCACTAAAAAGTCCGAGAATAGAATCCCTTTCTTACCACTTGTAAAACTGCATCATGCATGCAATTAAGTATGTAGATTAAAATAGACCCCTTGATATCAGTTTCGTGCTTCAATGTAAACCCAAAACATCGATTGCCGAAACAAACAAACAAAAAATACAAACACGAAGGATCAGGCAATGTCTAGTGAGAACATATATGGTTACCTATTTTATTAGGAAATTGAGCACAAATTATCGTTGGATAAGTGACTATTGATTGCCGACTTGTGAATTTTGGAAAATAAAAGAAGGGACAAGATAGGATTAGAAGAGAATCTTACGTTAAGATAATTTTTCGACATCGTTCATACAAAAAAAAAGGGGTCACAACCATTTATGCCATAAATAGATAGTTCGGAAAAACCAAAAATATAAAGAAGCCTAAAAGTTCATATAACAAACATGCCAAATCACGGAACATGAGAAACAACGTTGACTAAAACATCCCCGGTACATGAGAAATAGGCATCCTAAATGGCTGCTTTAGAAAAATCGTAGGCATGATAAAACATCATATTATTTTTAATTGGAGATGATTATTTGAAAAATCAATATGTTTACTGAATACCCATTTCTTGATTTGAAATAATTTAAGATCATCATGCATAAATTCAATGAATCAATTATACAACCATTCAGACTTTTTAAAAAACAGGTTGTGCCCTATAAATGAACCCAATAGAATACCCAAAATAACATTGATTAACTCACATTAAAAATTCTAAGAAACAAAAATCATAGCACAAAATATCATTTAACAGATACCAAAATAAATATTGACTAAATATAATCAACTAGAAGTGTTACCATGGCTTTTTAAAGGATGTGCCATTATCTCAATCATCATCTTCTCTTATAGCTCGCATCAAGAAATAGGTTAGTAACACCATACACTTCATTCTCTATGGGAACTCCACTGTATTCTAACCTCCCTTCGATTATCTCCACGGCTAAAAAAATAATCCCCTGAACTTTAATTACATTGACCCCTTGAAAATTTATCGAATCGATTTAAATTGAAAACAAGCTTCTCAGTTGGTATTCAGTCAATTGAAGTTATTGCTTTGTCAATTGAATTGATGAACAACAGTGGAGGTTCTAACTAATCGTTATATACCAATAAAATCCTCGGTTAAATTTTCATTAAAAAAACACGGAACTGTGTGGCTTGGGCGACAGTAAAGCACCCCAGAATGAGACGGTGTGAACGGCACGGGTCATTCCCTAGTATATATATATATATGTGTGTGTGTGCGTGTGTGTGTGCGTGTGTGCGCGCGCGTGTATATACATGTATAGGATGAAATTTGTTCACAATTTTATTATCACACTATATAATATGTTTTGGTGCCAACTTTTTATAAATCCCAAATAATAATTTATTTGAAGGTAATATTTTGTGAATGCATTCTTTTAACAAGCTCTACACTCATTTTAAAAATTAGAACATTCCGGGAATTTAAATTGGTAGATGATGTTTATATATTTTAAATTGTGCTAATTTTTGTATAAGCTATATAAGATGAATATTTATTAGTTAAATATTAGCTTCAATTCCGTTGTTGTTAATTTGGGATTCATTAAAAAAAATGGCGTCAAAAGTACTAGATATAGTGTGAAAATAAACTTGTCAATGGAAATGTCTTGTGTGACGCATGCAAATTTGAATGCGAATTTGAATTTGAAGATATTTGAGAATCCGTCAGCTGTAAACTTCCCAAATTAATTGAATCTTCTCCTATTAATTTGGGAAGTTTATGACGGATTCTCAAATATCTTCAAATTCAAATTCGCATTCAAATTTGCATGTGTCAAATCAGGCGCTAAAAAGATTGCAAAAGGATTGGAGGAAGGTAGCTGATTTACAGCTAAGGGGTAACCCAAATGATAAGTCTGTTAAGGAATATCTTTGAACAATTAATGATAAGAGTTACTGCACATGTTCAAAGTATGTCGACATCTTTACTTTGCAAGTCCTTTTTCATACTTACAATCTTGGAATTGATTTGACACACTTCCAAACGAATTTAGAATTGGTTCATCTGACTTCCAAGAACTATGTGATTGATTATCCTATCAAATCACCAATCATGGGTTTCACGATTCTAACAAAACAAGTTCGGTTCTACCTCCATGTGAGTACTGTGCATAGTCATGCTAGTTACCAATACTCGGTTGACTAGGTACTAGGATCGGTTCCCCACATACTTATGGTAACTACCTTTATTTGGTGCACATGTCCATAGGATCGATTCCCCCATCTTTTAAGAACTTGTTGCACATGTTCATAGGATCCGTTCCCCCATCTACTAAAAACGTGCTGCACCTCTTACTAGGATCGGTTCCCCAATGGCTAGATAAAAGTTGCTATTTATATGGCATCGATCATACCATCTTGAGTTATTACTTAAGATTGGTTTCACTAATAAAAGTCATACCAATACATAAGTCAGGTCTTGTGAATAGTTTTACCAAGATACATAAACAAGTTTATGAGCGGTTATACTAAACACACATATTGGTAATTCAAAATAGATTTGCAATGAATAACAATAACAATACCAATAAGCCTAGCGATTTCCCTTTCGATTCACAAAACGAGTTTATGAACTTACTTCCTTTAAACGAATGTAAAATATTGTTTCCTAGGATGAAATCTTCACTCATACCCATACATAATCACAATAGCATTCATATGATCATGTCGATGTCTTATATACAAAGTTTAATGGTTAAGCAATAAACCTCGTATTGTATTCCTTAATACTATGTCTAACTAGAGTATAATCATTCAAACATCTTCGCAGTTATGTTTTCAATATGCACGACTTGAAAGATACGTTAGGGAACGAAATAGTTCAATTCAAATATTACTAACCTCAAGAGGAAGGATGATGTTGTCGTTGTAGCTTCATACTTCTTCACATTCTTCAAGTCTTCATGTAATACTTGTAAGTCTCATATCCTAACACTTTCAATCTAACCTATACGAAGTTGACTCTAGTATATAATCAAGCAACTCTTTAAATGAGTTTTGATTCACTAAACTATGACAACCAAACTTGACACACCAACGCTTGGTGATTTCAACCGAGCTATGCTCTAACATCTTCGTCTCATCATTTGTGATTCCGCAATATCTTGTTTCGCTAGTCTATTAAGATTATTGTGAGGTGATTTATAATTATAGGCTGTTCTTCGGGAATATAAGTCCGGGTTATCGATTGGTTCCTGTTCACCTTGATTTATCAAAAGACGGAACAAAACTCGTATGTATTTCTGTGGGAGACAGATTTATCTATTCCTGTAGACTTTTCTGTGTGGTACATATTTGTTTATTAAAGTCTTCGACTTTGGGTCGTAGAAACTCTTAGTTGTGAGTGAGATAAGCTAAGGGAATCAAGTGCGTAGTATCCTGCTGGGATTAGAGACGTAAGGAGCGCAACTGTACCTTGGATCAGTGTGATATTGATTGGGGTTCAACTACAGTCTAGACCGAAGTTAGTTTGTAGTAAGCTAGTGTCTGTAGCGGCTTAATACAGTGTGTGTTCAATCTGGACTAGGTCCCGGGGTTTTTATGCATTTGCGGTTTCCTCGTTAACAAAACTTCGGTGTCTGTGTTATTTCTTTTTCGCATTATATTTTGTTATATAATTGAAATATCACGGGTTGTGCGTTAAATCAATCAATTGGTAAATCCGACCTTTGGTTGTTGATTGAAATTGATTGATACTTGAACATTGGTCTTTGGTACTATTCAAGTTAATTTCTCTTGTATTCAATTAGACTCGCAGATTTCTATTTGCTTGAGTAAGTATTGAATCGAGAAATTGAGATATAACACCTTGATATAATTTTTATTAAGATTGAGTCTGACTGTCTAGTTGATTCTCTTAAAAGTATATTAGAGTTAGTCCATACAAATTGCTAAGCGAATTATTGGGCGAGGTTGTTGTACCCCCACTTTTTCAATTGGTATCAGAGAAGGAAAACATGTTTAAAGACCTCATAAGTCTGTGTTTGTAGCGATATAACTCTATGGACAGAAATTCTATCTCCATAAACGTACCACCAGTCTTCGATGGCTCAAACTACTTGTGGTGGAAAATTGTTATGCGTGCTTTTCTTCGAGCTCGTGATTTTCAAACATGGGTACGTGTGGTTAATGGCTATGATCCTCCGGTTAATACAGAAGGCGATGTATCTATGCCGAAGGGTATTGGTAGATATAGTCCAGAAGAAATCCTTGCTGCAAAGCAAAATTCTGACGGCTTAAATGCTATCATACATTCCATTACCCCAGATCTTCAGCATCATGTGAATATGTGTACAAAGTCTAAATATGCTTGGGATATATTAGAAACCGTATTTAAAAGGAATACCTGTGAAAAAGAAGCTAGGCTTCAAAACCTAAATTCTGATTGGGAAAACCTTCGTATGGCAGATGAAGATTCATTTAATGAATTTAATCACAAAGTGTCTGAAACTGTTAATGCATCTTTTGCATTGGGTAAGACTATTCCTGAAAAGGACATTGTGATGAAGATTTTCAGATGCCTGCCATCTAGATACGATTCTAAGAAGCATGCCATCGTTGAAGGAAATAATCTCGCAACGCTTTCCAGAAATACTCTGGTTGGGAAGTTACAGATCTTTGATCATAAGCATACATCCAAATCTGGAAAGGATGTTGCTTTCAAATCACAAAAGAACACTAAATTACTTGATAAAAGTAAAAGTGTTTGCATCTCTGAAGATGATCTTTCTGAAGATGATTCATCAGATGAAGATCTTGACAAGTCAGTCTCGTTGATCACAAGACAATTTAGGGACCTTCTTTTGAAGAGAAGTAAACGGTTCTCTAGAGAAAAATCCAAGTCATCAGATAAACCCCATAATCGTGTTCCTATTAAAAACAGGGATATTGATGAAACTGATGATGAGGATATGCCTCAGTTCTTTAAGTGTAAAGGTTTTGGTCATTTTGCAAATGAGTGACCAAATCGAAAGAAATACACTGGGAACAAAGGTCTTGCTGCAACTCTTGATGAAATGTCTGACAACTATGATTCTAGTGAAGACGAAAAATCAAGTGTTGCACTTCTTTGTCAAAATATTTATTTTGATAATTGTAGCAATACATACATCAATCTTGATATTCTTTCAGAAGAAAACTCAACCAATCTGGAAGAAAAAATTGACCTTTCCGTTGGAAACTCTCTGTCTAATTTTTCATGTTCTACTTTATGTCTAGCTACTTGCACATCTCGAATACCTGAATCGTATTCCAGGTTGACATGCTCATATTGTTCGCTCAAGGGTCATGAACTTTCAAAGTGTTACAAGTACAAACACAAATTGAGACATGTCAACAAACTTCAATGAAGAGCAAATCGATTAGCAAACAAGCTTAAACTTGTTCAAAAGACCGCAGAGGTATGTAATATTTTATCTTCATCAAAGAAGTTAGTTTCCAAGGATAAGACAAGACCATTGGAAAGAAAGTTGTGGTCTAAACACTATGAGAAACAGGGTTCTATGAATTCCAATCGAAAAGGATATGGTGGACAGATTATTGTTCACCCCAGCACAACTTAAATTGTGTTGGTTAGTGCATCTTGTCT
Source organism: Papaver atlanticum (assembly GCA_023531105.1). Taxonomy (NCBI): domain Eukaryota; kingdom Viridiplantae; phylum Streptophyta; class Magnoliopsida; order Ranunculales; family Papaveraceae; genus Papaver; species Papaver atlanticum. The sequence continues at coordinate 2,397,067 of JAJJMB010004060.1, read as the reverse complement.
CATGTGCCTGATCAAAAGAGACAAGATTTTGCACACCTCAGGCTTTAAGCAAAAGAAAAAAATCTTTAGTTGTTTTGATTTTCTTTTGGTTGTTTTTGCTATGAGAGCATTGTAAAGTCTGGAATTCATGCCACTTTTTATATCTAATTAATATTGGAAAGGACTTCCCTGATTAATCAATAAAAGAGGGTTAAAATAAACAATTCTGCATTTTATAGGGTTGAGAGTTGTGTGTACACGAACCTGTGTGTTTAAAGGTTTCGTAACCCTACATATATTTTCCTTCCCTGAAACTCTTTTTAACCAAAGACTGCTTGTTGAGCTTTTTATGACTTCCTGTCACAAACCCATCATATGGATACTCCAAGCATCATGTCTTCTGATGGAAAAGATGTTAATATGATTGTTAAGCCATCAATCATGAAGGAAAAAGAAAAATCTCCAATACCTCCAACTTTGAAAAGAAAAACAAGGAATGTGAGGAAGCCAATGGCTGTTCCTTCAAATTCTCATAAGTTTTCTGATATTCTTGAAGAGTTGAAGGAGACAAGAAAGGAGATTCAGCAAATAAAGGCTTTTTTTTTTAGAACTCTTGAGATTCAGAAGGCACTGGTTCAACATCTTCAGCCTAGAAGGTTTGTTAGAATTTACTCGTTTCTTCATAAACCATATGTTCCTATGGCCGTTGACGACAAGGAGTTCGGGGACGATAAAGAAATTTTAGAGGTCTCAATGTCTAGAAAAATTTCTTATGAGAATTTTATTCTTGTGTTTTTGAGAAGAATAACTAGAGTTTGGAATAGCCGTTTCGTGATTACACATAGCTATGTCCAACGATTTTCATCTTCAATATTTTTAGATTTATTTGTTTAAATTCTAAAGTTTGTTTGGAAGATGATTTTGCAGTATTAATCTTTATGGTTTTATATATTGCAATTTGTTATGGGATATGTGTGTTTGCGTCCGTGAACTATGATTGTCCCATAAATGGTCAAAAGTTAAGTCCTTCGTATGTCGATATGCAAGTATTGATAAAAGATTGAATGAACTTTTGACAAACTAAAGTTAAGCCTTTATGTCATTATGCAAATATTGACGGAAGAAAGGATGAGCTTTTGTTTACAAAGATTAAGTCTATTGTATGTCATTGTGCAAATAGTGATGGAAGATAGAATGAATATTTGTTTATTCCGCAGTATTGATCTTCCCTGATCCATATTTTTATGTATATACTGTGTGGCTCCGTAAGTTCTCTTATGTTGAGCATTTCCAATTAAATTAATCATGGTTTCTCTTGTGGATAATTTAATTGAGTATTTTTGATACAAATTCATATTCTTATATGATTTGTTGTTGTCCAAAGAAATCCTTCTTTTCTTGTGAAAGTAAGGTCGCTCTTGTTGTTCTTTCGGGAATGACATTTTATGGGGGAGAGTTCTTAATTGAACTTGTGCTTAATTGCCAAATCTTTATGGGGAGTGCGGATGTGGAATATTGTAGGGGTTATCTTGTATCTTTATAAACTCCTTGATGAATGCATTTACTTTCAGCTATATGATTGCATCTAAAAAGTTGATATGTGCTTTCTTTTGGTCATGAAATGTCTCTATGGAAATTTCATTAGGATCCCACTAGTTTTCATACCTTTGCCAATTTTATTGACAAAAAGTGGGAGAATTAATGTGTAGTTCACACTACAAATATATATGGTTTTCGGATCATTATGTAAGGGGAAGTGGTTTCCATGTGAAATGGAGTATTGACTAAGGAGGAGTGATACATATCACCATAGTATTGTTGTCGAAGTTGTGATACAATTGAACTTTGATGTTATGTAATAATACTATGACACTGTGTAACAATGATTGGGAGCTTTTGTTTTCTCATTATTATGGCTACGGATCTTCAACAACGATGATGCTGCATTGAATATCTTTGGAATCATTGGAGTACTTGGAAGTGATGAAGATTTCGAGTAATGTTGAAGAACCAAGGTGATCATGCATGTGGAAGAGAAGCTGCAAAGTTTATTTATTTTGTATTCCATATGTATTGATAGCTTTGTCACTAAAATTGACAAAGGGGGAGATTGTTAGAGCACTGCTCGGTCGAACTCACAAGCGTTGCTATCTCAAGCTTGTTTGTCAAGTTTAGTTGCCAAAACTATAAGTCTTGATTTCTAGTCTACTTATAGCTAAGTCTCGGACTAGGATAGAAAGTGTAGTTGAGCTCTATACTCCACGACGTTTATCATACAAAGACGAAGAACTACTCAAGGAACTGGTGGAACTACATCGACTAAAAGGTATGTGGAGACTTGAACTTATCTATCACTTAAAAGTCTATCTACTCTATCTCCTATCTGTAGACAAAAGTCGTATTGCTAATATAGACTTCGATTATACACATTTGCTATTTCGAGCCAAGTTTAACTCGCTTATCTATTTCTCGAAATATGTGTTGGTAAGCTTTCGCTTTGGCCAAGTTCATCTTTACAAGTGAAAAAAGTCATGTTGATTATTTCAATATCTATAAAATCGCTTTGATGAAAAATAGTGTGTGAATAGCCTCTATTTAACATCCTCTAAGAATGTTTCAATGATTCAAATGAGAGTTTAGAATATATAACCTTGAATGGATATAAACATTGTATGTGAACTCATACTTGTGTAAGTCCAAAATCCTTGAACCAAAGTACCTAAAGTCCGCGTACTACCGGAAGTTAATGTCCCATGAATTTATGCTGGAGTTTGTGAACTGAAAACAAACTCAATCCGGGTACTTAAGTATGCGTACCACTATGCGTACTTGAGTGGGTTATTTTCTAAAAATGGTTTATTCGTGAACTTAAACTTATATAAACTAAGGAATGCATATTTGCAAACCGTGGCTATAAAGTTCATGAATCGATTTGAGTGAATCAAAATCGTTTTTTCTTCGATTGTGTCTTGTATACTTCTATGAGATCTAAGCAATTAAACAACTCTCTAACTAGTTCTTTTTAGTCATTTGAACTAGTTATGGTGAAGATGAATATGGTTGATATGAAAGTGCTCATATGGCTAACCATTTGGTTAACTACTGTTGAACCAACTAGGTGTACACGTTTAGGTACGGTTACACAAACCTAAATGAACGTGCATTTCATTTGTGTATAACAAGCTAAGTTCGATCTAACGGTTGAAAGATATTAGCTTGAATCTAATCAGGTTTTCATCTAACGGTGAATACTGAATGCTTTGTTACCAAGGTAATTTAGATTGCAAACCCTGATTTGGAAACTATATAAAGGAGAACTCTAACAACTGGGAAACCTAATCCCCACACCTCCTGTGTGATACTAGTTGTATAAGCTAGAGTCGATTCTCCTTGAACCTTAGGTTTCTACCGAGACCCTGTAGGTTAACGATTTGAAAACTTTATTGGGATTGTGAAGCCAGACCCAACTATTTTCTCTGTAGTTGCGTGATCTGATCTTGCTATTTCTATCGTGATTGAGTGCAATCGTAAGATTGGCTTGAGATTAATTTCTCCGATAGGAGAGATAGAAAAGTAGTCAAAAACATCTTCTGAAAATACGAGGGTACCCAAATATACCTCAATCTAAAACTTTTCCACCTATAAGTCCTTTTCCGAAAGTGATTGTCTATGGACTGAGTCGAGACAATACAACTAATCGGTTCACACTTCGTGTGATCTTCTATGGATACGAGATCGAGACAATGAAAATACGAAGTTTGTTTACTTGATAATAGGTTTGGACTTAACCAACTTCGTATAGTTGATACCAAGCAACTAAACCTATAGTTCACCTAGTTTCCTCAGTATCCCTGCGCCTCCAACTTGCAGTAAGTCACGTACTTGGAACAATTCCTTTGGTTCGTATTCCAAACAGTAAAGAAACAACAAATCTGCTTGGTAACAACTCTTTTCAAACAACGTGATATGAGTCTCACAAAGGCTCTTCCGTTTATCCAATAAACTCCTTTGTCGGGTCCTTAGATCAATCTCTCAACAACTACCGAAGTAATTGTTAGACTATGCAATCAATACTATTAATCACAAAGTAGTGTATTGATGCCGATCTACTCAACTAATCAATCTAATCTATCACAAAGATAAACTGATTATAGTTGGATCCCTTTCCATCCGAAATAAGTATTGTGCCACACTTCCAAACGAATTTAGAATTGGTTCATCTGACTTCCAAGAACTATGTGATTGATTATCCTATCAAATCACCAATCATGGTTTTCACGGTTCTACCAAAACAAGTTCGGTTCTACCTCTATGTTAGTACTGTGCATAGTCACGCTAGTTACCAAAACTCGGTTGACTAGGTACTAGGATCGGTTACCCACATACTTATGGTAACTACCTGTATTTGGTGCACATGTCCATAGGATCGGTTCCCCCATCTTCTAAGAACTTGTTGCACATGTTCATAGAATCGGTTCCCCCATCTACTAAAAACGTGCTGCACCTCTTACAAGGATTGATTCCCCTTTTGTAAATTTGTTGCACCTCTTACTAGGATATGTTCCCCAATGGCTAGATAAAAATTGCTATTTACAAGGCATCGATCATACCATCTCGAGTGATTACTTAAGATAGGTTTCACTAATAAAATTTATACCAATACATAAGTCAGGCCTTGTGAATAGTTTTACCAAGATACATAAACAAGTTTATGAGCTGTTATGCTAAACACACATATTGGTAATTCAAAACAGATTTGCAATGAATAACAATACCAATAAGCCTAGCGATTTCCCTTTCGATTCACAAAACGAGTTTATGAACTTACTTCCTTTAAACGAATGTAAAACATTGTTTCCTAGGATGAAATCTTCACTCATACCCATACATAATCACAATAGCATTCATATGATCATGTCGATGTCTTATATACAAAGTTTAATTGTTAAGCAATAAACTCATATTGTATTCTTTAATACTATGTCTAACTAGAGTATAATCATTCAAACATCTTCGCAGTTATGTTTTCAATATGCACGCCTTAAAAGATACATTATGGAATGAAACGGTTCAAGTCAAATATTACCAACCTCAAGAGGAAGGATGATGTTGTCGTTGCAGCTCCATACTTCTTCACATTCTTCAAGTCTTCATGTAATACTTGAAAGTCTTATATCCTAACACTTTCAAGCTAACCTATACGAAGTTGACTCTAGTATATAATCAAGCGACTCTTTAAATGAGTTTTGATTCACTAAAATATGACAACCAAACTTGACATACCAACGCTTGGTGAGTTCAACCGAGCTATGCTCTAACAATCTCCCCCTTTGTCAATTTTAGTTACAAAACTCTTACATCATATGGATAAACAAATTACAAAAATTCATTACACACATACGCTTGATTCCAAGTTCAACAGCACAAAACCTGCATTAAATTCAATATTTAAATGCCGCTGCTGACATGATAATAACAAAGCTAATACTCCCCCTAAAGGTGAGATAGGTAGATTTTCAATCCGCACGTTTTTTTTTATTTGTATGTAGTTCCTCATAACTATGTATCATATGATATGTGACTCCCCCTTAGTCTATGCTTTCACTCTTTTCGTTAGAATAAACGTTTTAGCACAAATGTCCTTTCCCTTAGTGATACCAACTCACAACAAGTCAATATCACTTGTTTACTCCATATATTTCTCTTCCTTTTTGTCAAAAAATGACAAAGAAACGAAAAAATAAAGGACAACCCGAAAGGATCTTACACATCTCACAAAGAGAATTTGAAAACCTATAAGATCTAAGCACGATGGTTTTACACACCATTTTAGATAACCAATATTAAAATCGAAACTACAAGTAATATTTTTTAAACACGTTATCTAGGAAACAATTGCCCGAAGCAATTTGATAGACACATTATTGTGTCTAATTTATCTCAATTGTATATATTGTTAGTGTTCGATTTTGTATTTATTTTGTTATTTTATGTCTTTGTAGGTATTTTTAGAGAAATAAGCTCTTTATTCTTTTTTATGACTTTTGCACTAAAATTAATTGAAATATGATTTGATTAAATTGGTTGTCATTTGATTAGATGGGTCATGCTTAGCTTAGGTGATTTGATGTCCCATGCTTAACATTTACAATCAATGTTTTGAGAATCTACCTTGGCAAAAATAGAGTCCATGTTTATATTTCTTGAGCTAAATTTTTTGAGAATAAATAAGTGAACCTTATGTTATGAAGATTGGCTAAATCCTTAGTCCCAGTACCTCTTGCTCCAATTGTAATATTATTGTATATTTTTATTAAATTTAAAAACTCGAATCTTCACAAGTCTCAACGAACCTTTTACTACAACAAAGTTTAAATCAAATCAATTTTTGGCGGCGCCGACGCGGATTTGTTTTTAGATTTAGAGTTTTTAGATTTTTATTCTTTTGTTTTTTTTTTACGTTTCTTGGGTATTTGTCTTTTTGTTGCAGGTTTTGAATCAAAGAGGAATTGGAGACGAAATACCCGGGGGATTAAAAGCTAGACAAAGCGAAAAGAACGGAGAAAAGACGAAGATATTTTTTTTTTAATTAATTAATTAGATTTTATTTTATTTTTATTTTTTAGATTTTATTTTTAGAAACTGTAAATAGGACTTTATTTTTGTATTTTATTTTTATTTTTGGGACATTAAACATTGGACTTTAATTATTTTTAAACCCTACGGAAGGGTAAATTTTTAAATATAAACTGTTTGCAGGGAAGGATGACGATTACGATATCGTCTCGGCCCCTCGGGTTCGTACACTGACACAGGAGTCAGTGGCCCGAGTCGACTACAACCGTTTCATCGCCCGTCTGGTACGGGAGGTAAGCTTCTAAACACCCGCGAATCCCCTGTCAGCGGGTTTACTGTCTTCCTTAAGGTGCATATATGTTGAGGTTTTGAATACGGACTTTAATTTCCTAGTAAAGGGCAAGGCCAGGCCATACAAGATAAGGGTTCGGATTTCATCACCGTTCTCTTCTTTCCCGCCTTAGGAACACATAACCTATGTGAACCCAAGCTTAAAATACTGATTAGAACGAGACCGATAGGGTAACGAGCTTGTAGGAAAGTCATTCAAAGGGAAGTATTGGGTATCTTATTAGCTTAACTCAAAAGTTCAGGAAGATTACTGTGAGTCGACTAGAGCCTCCCTAACGGGAAACGTTGCCAAAGTGGTGGGGGTATCAAAGCTCCTCTGAGCTTCCCTACTTCTCTTCGACTCACTTTATTCGGATCGATTTAGAGAGGTTTGCTAAAACGATACCTGGTTGCCTTTTGGAGGAATAGAAGATGGTATAGAAACAATCTAAGGGAGCCATCATTCTTTTTGTTTGCTAGATTCAATAGGTTTGATTTGGTCGAGTCATCCTTGTTTGTGATTGTGTAGAATTCCTCTGTAGTTTGTATTTTCGGGGTGATGAATCCTTTTCAGGAGACGCCACCTGAGATGACGTTACGAGAGTATATGCGTAGAAATTCTCATTATAAGGAGACGTCATCTAAAATAACTCTTTGTGAATATATGCAAGGGAAACGACATTGGGATGTTCCAACGGTAAGCGAGGAATCACCTCTAATGATCTACGAGAAGTATTATAAACACAGACCGCTTAGTTTGGAACAAAGATTAAGAATTCTTGAATGTCAGAAATTATATTATCATGATGATGATGAGGATAGTAGTAATGAAGAATATGAAATATGTAGGCATTGTGATCAGGAATCTATTAATCCAGTTGAGCTTTGTAATGATTATATTATTTCTAGTTCAAATCCAAATAATTTTTATGATTATTCACCTATTCAAAAGGACGAGGATTTGATTAGGGATATCACCTTTTTATACGATGTAGTTTTTCCTTTTGATTACGAAGCCGATAGTGGTTTAGGGGAACGGGTTTATTCTGAAAATGTTGTTTTAGAGTCTAGCGACTTAGAAACAATAGTCTTAGACGAAGAAGATAGACCCGTAGAGATGAGTAAAGATGCACTACCTGATAATAACTTAGAAAAATCAATTGACCATTTCCAAGAATCTGATGATCTAAAAATTAGGGAGATTGTGACTAGTCTATCTAGAGACACTGAAAACTCTAAGTTTGGGGGTGATTATCACTTTCCTAGTGCCTTACCTTTAACTCTCAGAAAGTCCCCTCACTTAGGACTTGATATCTGTGCCTCGCCCATTTTACAAGATTACCTTAATACTCGTTTTCCCGAACCTAATGATGTCCAGGAAGAAGTTCAGTCGTTAGAAACCCATCCTATGGTTGATGTGGTTTTCCCAGGCTATGATACCCAGATTGACTTTGTTTTCCCACCAAATAGTTTTCTTCCAAATGTGGGAACGTTTATATTTCAAATGTGTCGAATATTAAGTTCTGAGACTAAGCCTAAGTACTTTAGGTTAATAGAATCGTCACATTTACTTAAGAATGACCACTACTCTCATTGTGGTCAATTATGTAAGTCAAATCTGATTGACTTAGAGGATCCTCAGTTATTTAGGTTATTATTTTGTGATTCTAAGTTCTTATTTGAGTTTTTACAGACTCTAGGCCCTTTCATAGAACAAGAACCTGAACCATAGTTATCGTTAGTTATCAGGAAACTAGGTAAGGTCATGCGATACTTGTTCACTTTCTTGGCTTATTGTTGTTTCCTATGGTCAGCTCAATTTGGTTTTGAAGACCCACAGTTATTTCGACTGTTACTTTATGATTCGAGTGACTAATCCTTTCCTAGTCTGGCTGAAGACTTTAAATTTAGGACTTCTTGGGAGGTAACCCATGGTTTATGCGACACGGTAATATCCTTCCTTAATTCTTTTGCTTCAAATGGTAACAGTTTCTCCTTGTTCATGCTTTTAGTTTTATCTTTAGAACATTGAGGACAATGTTGGATTTAAGTTTTGGGGTATGGGATAAACTTTTTAGTTGCAATAAATAAACTCCAGAGCCTAGAAATTTATGCCTATTAAGGATGGCACTAACCAATCTAAGTGGATGGAAGCATTTTGGTTTTAGGAGTTGAGGAACCAATCTGAGTAGATGGAAACATCTATAAGAGTCTATTCGTAAAAGCACAGAGCTCAGGTGTTAGAAATAACATGATAGTTTCGCCATATCTCGTTGAGTCCTTTTCACTTCTGTTTTTATTTTATTCTCTTTTTAATATGTTTCTCTAAGTGATTAGGTGGGGCTCACGATTCAAGTTGTTACCACTGCTAGGGTGTAATAGAGTGATTGAGATACCAAAAAAAAAAAAAAAAAAAAAAAAAACCCAGCCAAATCAAAAAAAATTTTAACACTTGGATAGCAATATGTGTGTGTTCTCCCTGTCTCCGTCACCAAAACAAGCGTGGAATGCAGGATCCACGGGAATTACCATGTAATCTGCTGACAAGAAGCATGCGCTTGGATCCCCAAGATCTAATCATGTTGTTAGTTCTTAAAATAAATAAATAAATAAATAAATGTTCAATAAATCGACCGCTGGTTCCCTTGTATATGCCAGATGAGTTGATCTAGAATTAGGATTATCGACCACTGGTTCCCTTGTATATGCCAGTTGTGTTGATATTAGTAAGATCAGTATTTCAGTCCATTAGGATAGGTTCATTTTGGCAGTGGCCTTCAGACAGATATGAGAAACACCGTTCACCTAGTCAACATCAAAACCATATATGTTTTTCTTTATCCATCTCTTAATCTATCCATGTGATTTGTTGACTCCGGATATTGATGTCCATAGTGAAACTATCTGAGTAGAGCTCTGTCACTTATATATGAATTTTAGTATGCTTGAGTGCAAACTCGTATACAGCAATTGGAATTTCGCATCAGGGTACTTCCTCCCGTAATCAATAAGTATGCCAACCAAGGAGATTCTTTAGTGCCTTTCAAGGTTCTGCGTAGATAGCTAGGGTTTGGAGTAAAGGTTTTGTGGTTATATTTCTAGTAAACCCTCCCGAGACTATAACTTGGCCACTAGGGCCACCTAGGGGTTTAAAGGCTTGTTGCACACGCTAAGTGCAATCGCGATGCCTGCGACAGTGAGTTAGGATTTTATTTTGTAGTTTTGATTTGCTTGGGACTAGCAAATAATAAGTTTGGGGGTATTTGATAGACGCATTATTGTGTCTAATTTATCTCAATTGTATATATTGTTTGTGTTCAATTTTGTATTTATTTTGTTATTTTATGTCTTTGTAGGTATTTTTAGAGAAATAAGCTCTTGCGGCGAAATTGGCTCGTAAAGTGGTGTTTTACACCCCAGGATAGAGTACTAAAGGCACCCCAGAAATGCACCGGAAGCACCACAAAAATGTGTCGGAGGAACCCCGGAAAAATTTCTATTTGCACCTCATAAGACAAGTGCTAAAGGGACACCCGTGCAGGATTAGGGGGAGGACATTTTCATCTCAAATTCAAAAAATGAATTTTGGCAGGAAAATATTTTCATTAACAGCAGAATTTCGATCGGATGTTTGGACGTGATTTAATGAGATTCAATCCCTGAAACTTAGTGGGTAGACGTGATATGACACTAGAAAGCTGGTATGGGTGATCGTTTGGATCAGAATTGGCTGAATCGTGTCATGGAGCAAAACAAGGGAGTACGTGCAAATGGAGAAGATATTCACGCGTCTGCTGTTGCTGGAGTGTGCTGGGAGAGTTTGGAATGTTCTGTGAGAATGCTAGATGCGTGTAAGAGTTAAACAAGGAAAGAAATACAACTGCAAATGCATGGAGAAGCTAAAACAGGAAATTATTGCCGTGAGAATAAAAATAATAAAGAGAAGATTTTTTGAAGTTATGGAAGAGATTCAATGTCGCAATGATGTATAAATAGGTTCCTAGGATCACATAGAATGGTGGTCGAGAGTTTGGGGAGCTTAGGAGAGCCAGAGAAGAAGAAATCACGAGTTGCAGAAAATCGGGTTCTGCTGCTGCTGCAGAACTGAAGAACACGAAGAACAAAAGCCTGTAAAGGAAAGTCGTTGAAAACTGTCGCTTAAATGCGATAGTTCCCAACACCTTTCCAGCGACCGCGGAACAGAGTCTACAGCACTTCTCTTGTATAGTTCATTTTGTGACGATTTTTGTGCGTCGCAAATTACTGTTTTTCACTATTTTCTCCGTTTTCACCATTGTAAACAATTTTTGAGCAAATAAAAAATATTTTGAGAGTGTCTATAATATGAGGAGCTAAACCCCAACACTGGGACGACGGAGGAGGCCGAACTTCATACATGGGTAAATTTGTTTTATTCTTTTTTATGACTTTTGCACTAAAATTAATTGAAATATGATTTGATTAAATTGGTTGTCATTTGATTAGATGGGTCATGCTTAGCTTAGGTGATTTGATGTCCCATGCTTAACATTTACAATCAATGTTTTGAGAATTTACCTTGGCAAAAATAGAGTCCATGTTATATTTCTTGAGCTAAAATTGTTGAGAATAAATAAGTGAACCTTATGTTATGAAGATTGGCTAAATCCTTAGTCCCAGTACCTCTTGCACCAATTGTAATATTATTGTATATTTTTATTAAATTTAAAAACTCGAATCTTCACAAGTATCAACGAACCTTTTACTACAACAAAGTTGAAATCAAATCACAATTTTCCCTAATAGTTTAGCACATCAAAAATCGACTAAGCACCTTAGTTCTTTTGCTAAACCGATTGTACAAATACAATCGCTTGTTCGATAAGACCAAAATAAAGATCAGAATTAACTTTATTTTTCTTATCAAGCTCTAATTATTTTCAATAATAACTTAGACCTTTCACTTTTAAACAAGAAAAATACTAGGTTAGTTAACTAGTAATTCTTGTTAAGGCATTCGGTTAGACTTGAATATACTAGGTTAATCTATTAATCCACGTTTGATAAGTCTAACTAAGATCCGAAAAACTTAGTTTCTCTTAGCCGGAAACAATTGAAACAAACATAGACATTATAGCACCGCAATTGCACCGAAATTTTGTAAGCCTAAACAATTGATATCAAACAATAACGAAAGATAACAATAGTTTTTCTTAACCGGAAACAATTGAATCACAATCAAACATCCATACACAAATAATGGAATCAACATCAATTGTACTGAAATTTTGTTAAGCAAAAGCAATAAGGATATGAAATAAAATCATGCTTTTCTTAAACTTGAAAACAATTAACTAACAAGATTGTTACCTAAAATTACGCATCCTATTCTCTCCTTAAGATATGTCATTAATCGCAAGTTCACTTATAACTCTCCCCCATTAAAGTTGTCATCCTCCCGCCAAAACAAAAGAACAACAACAAAGAGCAACCTTTACCAGAGAAAGGTTGAAAACCGGTTTTAACTATGCGATGCAAAAGTTGAAACCTCGAAACACATATGCTTTTATGCTAAACCAAAAGATTCAACATATTGTGACTTTTTCACATATTGTTTCTACAGGAACCCCTCATGATCCTTTGATAAATACTAGCTACCAACATGGGATAGAACTTAATCCTGCTAAATCAAAAAGTAACCCAAACCATAAGGGTTCACACATTATGAGATCGAATATTAAGGTAATAAAACCGAAATCAAACATCCCATAAACATACATAGCAATAAAATAAAGCATTCAAACACAGGCTATGTAACCGAAAACTATCACACGAAAAATTATAAAATAATAATTTTATTCATAATTAAGATAGTGTTATTCAAAATAGACTTTACAACTATTGAAAGAAATCAAAAACTGAAGTCTATTTTCCCTTGATTTAATCATGAGTCTTGTAGCTCACTTTCGAATAGTTGATTCAAATTCTTCTGAGCACTTTCCTTCCCAGAAGTGGAAGACATCTTCTCAAGTAGTTGAGAGTGAAGACCAACAAGTACTTCTTTAGAATCCTTTATTATCATCTCATGATGTCTTATCCGATCTTTAACAGAAAGAAACTGTTTTCTTAAAGAATCTATACGATTATCATGATGACAATCATCAAGTGTTTCAGTCTTAACTGAAGCATATAAAGCTAAATCATCAAGAGATGGTTTTTCTTTTGCAGGATTCTCCATTGATGTCTTATTTCGGACATAAAGAGAGAATATATACAACTATATATTATGAGAAAATCAAAAATATAACACGATTTATGGAAACCGAATATATTTTAATCCAAAATAAAAAGATATCAATTATTACCTGATGTACGCCTTTGCCACGTTTTATGCCTCCTCACAACTTGAATTTTGGGCAAACAGTAAGGATGCATTCTTCAACACAATCAATGTGTGTTGTGGTGAGGATTAATCTCACCGTATCCGAAAATCACATCCTTGGGATGATTTATAAACACAACAGATTGTGTTTTCTTGTATTCTTCTTCCTCTCGTTATTACAAGAGTCTGTTGCTCCCTGTTGAGTTCTAATTGACTCTTTACCCTTTATCATATTTATCCCCTTAAGAAGAGCTTTGATGAAATTGTTTTGTTGGGATTTTTTGTGGAGCATTGAAGAACTTGTTAAAATGTTAGAAGAATTGACTTCTGAAAGTTTTGGTTTGTCAACCAATTTCTTTTGCTAAGATTTCACCACTTGAGATTTATCTGACAGGGGTTTCAAAAGTTTTTTAAGTTCTAGACTTAATCGTTTGTTCTCTTTAATCCCCCACTCAAGTTTTTATAAACAGTTTATTAAGAGTTGATCAGACTATATAATTGTTAGAATGATCAAGAAGTGCATTACAACTAGATATTCCCTCATAGGGTTATCTTCAAAGATACTATCTAAATTAGATAAGTAAGCCCTATTGTAATTCTGAGTATTTCTGCCAGAACACTGTTTTTCCATATGACCGAATCTTCGTCAATTAAAACATTGGATATCCTCATTACCTTTTTCATGGATAAAAGATAATCTATCAGGATCATATTTATCTTTAAATAAGATGTCCTTGATTCGTTACGCAAAATTCACAATTGTTGAGTCAACCTCTTTTTCAGCAAGAATCTTACTTGATCCTTTAGATCCAACATGTTGGTTCTTTATAAGATTTTATCTGTCGAAGATCTTTAACTTTCCTACAAGAGAGCTTTGAGAAAGTATGGAAGATTATTTGCCTATATTATGGCATGTTTCTTAGACTCGTATCTGGATGGTAACGATCTGAGAATTTTGCATACTATTTCCTTTTCAGGTATAGCCTTTCCAAGTAAGAAAGAAGCATTGACAATCTCAGAAAGTTCAGAATTAAACTCTTCAAAAGTATCGTTATCATCCATTTTGAGATATTCCCATTCAGAAGAAAGGGACAGAAGTCGTGCTTCCTTTTCGGAGTCATCTCCTTCGAATGCAGTCTCAAGAGTATCCCATGCCTCCTTAGAGGTTTCACATGATAAAACATGATGAAGAAGATCATCATCTAGAGCATTTATGATGGCATTTAGACCATCAAAGTTATGCTTTTCAAGAGATCTTTTTTCATAAGTATAGAATGCTAAGCGTTTAAACTCTGCTTCAGGATATTCTACTCTTGGTTTTTCATATCCGTCTTCGATTAATAGCCAAGTATTAAAATCTCGGGATTGAAGAAAAGTTTTCATAGAAGATTTCCAAAATGGATAATTCATCCAATTAAATCTTGATGGTACGTTAACTGAATCATTCACAAGATTCATTTTCTTATAGGTTGGATCGCACCAAACAAAGACTGTTAGATCTTTTCATGTTTGCCGGCTCTGATACCAATTGAAAATACGAGGGTACCCAAATATACCTCAATCTAAAACTTTTCCACCTATAAGTCCTTTTCCAAAAGTGATTGTATATGGACTGAGTCGAGACAATACAACTAATCGGTTCACACTTCGTTTGATCGTCTATGGATACGAGATCGAGACAATACAACAACGAAGTATGTTTACTTGATAATAGGTTCGGACTTAACCAAACTCTAGGGATTGTCTATCAAGTAAAATAGGAATTAACGTTTGTGCGATTTACTTTAAATTATAATAAACACAATTATAATTACGGAAAATAAAAGTAAATGACACAGCAAGATTTTGTTAACGAGGAAACCGCAAATGCAGAAAAACCCCGGGACCTAGTCCTGAATTGAATATCACGGTTTATTTTGGGAAACTTTCTTGGTTTATTTATGGAAACTTACGTGAAGAAGAGGAAGGAAACTCTTCTTAGAGATTTGATTTTATCACAGGAAGAGTTTGGACAGCTTGGATTGACTGAGGAGACGTGCAGCTGATGAGAAAAAGGAATTTTCGTGACTTGTTGGGGAGGAAAAAAATCAAAGATATTCTCGAATTTTCCTTACTCTATTATGTATAAAAGGGTTGGTACGAATCCTAGGAAGGGAAGGAGGACTTTAGGGGAAGTTTAGAACACCACAGAGCCGAAAAAATCAACTTGCAGGAAACCGAGTTCTGCTGCTGCCAGAGAAGAAGAAGAAGAAGAACATACGACCCTCACTGAACCGTCGCAGAAGAATATCGTAGTTCAACAGCAGCAGCTGAGTATCGTTTATAAGTAGTTTCCTGAAGTAACAGAAGACCTTTACCGACGATTCTTTCTTCTGTTTTAGACCTTCAGCGACTACAGTGTATTCTTTTACTCTTTTAATCAACTTTTGAGCTATAAATATGTACTTTAATCAAGTGATTAATATGAGGAGCTAAACCCCTTAGCCGAGGCGACGGAGGAAGCCATTGTTCCATGAAATGTTGTATAATTCTATTTTAATAATTTTTGCAATTTCTTATATGATTATTTTCTTTGATTGAGAATTGATTGAATGATTTTCTTAAACAATTGTGATTTCTCTTGATAGATTATGCATAGACTTATGTTTTTTGATATTCTATGCTTTCGAAATACACTTGTTATTCCAAAAATCTACTTTTTCAAAATATTAGAATCACTTTAAACGTAAAGAGTTGCATGAATATTGATTAGATTATATCACTTAATTGGTTAATGGTGGAATCTAGAGTCTCGGTGTTTTCTTATTATTGTTGAAACAACTTTATTTAATTTTCGAAAATCCTTCACAAGCCCGAGTTGAACGAACTCTACTTATCACTTTTTACAACAACTTAAAATTCACATCATAAGTCTCATATCCTAACACTTTCAAGCTAACCTATACCAAGTTGACTCTAGTATATAATCAAGCGACTCTTTATATAAGTTTTGATTCACTAAAATATGACAACCAAACTTTACATACCAACGCTTGGTGAGTTCAACCGAGCTATGCTCTAACATCTTCGTCATCGTTTGTGATTCCGCAATATCTTGTTTCGCTGGTCGATTAAGATTATTATGAGTTGATTGATAATTCTAGGATGTTCTTCGGGAATATAAGTATTGGTTATCGATTGGTTCCCGTTCACCTTGATTTATCAAAAGACTAAACAAAACTCGTAGGTATTTCTGTGGGAGACAGATTTATCTATTCCTGTAAACTTTTCTGTGTGATACAGATTTGTTTATTAAAGTCTTCGACTTTGGGTCGTAGAAACTCTTAGTTGTGGGTTAGATCGTCTAAGGGAATCAAGTGCGTAGTATCCTGCTGGGATCAGAGACGTAAGGAGCGCAACTTTACCTTGGATCAGTGTGAGATTGATTGGGGTTCAACTACAGTTCCGTTCAAAGTTAGTTTGTAGTAAGCTAGTGTCTATAGCGGCTTAATACAGTGTGTGTTCAATCTGGACTAGGTCCCGGGGTTTTTCTGCATTTGCGGTTTCCTCGTTAACAAAACTTCTGGTGTCTGTGTTATTTCTTTTTCGCATTATATTTTGTTATATAATTGAAATATCACAGGTTGTGCGTTGAATCAATCAATTGGTAAATCCGACCTTTGGTTGTCGATTGAAATTGATTGATACTTGAACATTGGTCTTTTGTACCGTTCAATTTAATTTCTCTTGTATTCAATTAGACTCGCAGATTTCTATTTGCTTGAATAAGTATTGAATCGAGAAATTGAGATATAACTCTTTGATATACTTTTTATTAAGATTGAGTCTGACTGTCTAGTTGATTCTCTTAAAAGTATATTGGAGTAAGTCCATACAGATTGCTAAGCGCATTATTGGGTGAGGTTGTTGTACCCCCACTTTTTCACTTCTGTGTATGGTGCCTCTGACTATGGATATTATAATCAATTCTGACAAGAATTAAGAGATATTAGATTGTTATTTGATGAAAATTGGCTAATTGGAGGTAACTTTAATGCAATTCTAAGTGATGATGAAAGAAATATTCCTGGAGGATGGATTGCTAATAGAAAATCTTTCAAATCTTTTGTTGGTAAATTCTCTCTTATTGATATTCCCATGGCTGGTGGAAGGTTTACTTGGTCCAATTCTCAACAACCTCCTCTTCCATTAAGGTTGGACAAATTCTTGCTCTCTACTGATCTTCAAGCTCATTGTCCTTCTCCCATTCAAATGAGATTGAAGAGACCTATATCTGATCATGCTCCAATCTTCCTTTGCTGTGATTCTGGGGAGAAGAGAAAATCACCTTTCAAGTTAGATAACTTTATTCTTTCTCACCCTGATTTTTGAAAAATCTTAGGATTTGGTGGGAGAATTTATCTTTTGTTGGGAAGCCTAGTTTCATCTTTGCAAAAAAATTACAGGCACTAAATTTTTTTATCAAAAATTGGCAAAGAGAAACTTTTGGCAATCTGCAAGGTAAACTGGATAATTTAGAACTTACTATTGATGTGCTTGATCACTTAGAAGAAATTAACCCTTTATCCGATGATGATGTGGTTGCTAGAGAATCTGCTAAATTGCAGCATGATCACATCTCTTTGAACATTGCTAGGAAAGCTAATCAAAGAGCAAAAGAGAATTGGTTTAAGAACGGAGAAAGAAATTCAAGCTACCTTCACCAAATGGCTTCTTTTAAGTACAAACATAACAGTATAAACTGCTTGAAAATTGATGGGGACTTGTGTTTTGATAAACAGAAGATTGCTGATGAAACTAAATCTTTTTATTCTTCTTTGTTCACTGAGAATCACAAGTCTAGGCCTGGCTTTGAGCAGCTTGAAATGCCATCAATTTCTGTTATGGACAGCATTAATCTGGAGAAACCTTTTTCTGAAGAGGAAGTCAAAGTAGTAATTAATCATTTTGGTCTTAACAAGAGCCCTGGTCCAGATGGTTTTACTATGGAGTTCTATAAGCATGCTTGGGAGATTACTAAGGATGATTTAGTGTTGGTGGTGAAAGAATTTGAAATCAATTATTCTATGGATTGGAGAATAAATTGCACTAATATTACATTAATCCCTAAATGCAATGGTGCTGTCTCCTTAAGCAACTTTAGACCAAATAGCTTAATCAGCAGTGTCTATAAGATTGTTTCCGAATTGCTGGGCGAGAGGATGAAATTAGTAATGCCTTCTATTATTTCTGAATACCAAGGTGCATTTGTGCATGGAAGACAAATTCATGATGACATCTTAATTGCTTCAGAATTGATAGATTGTAGGCTAAGGAAACAACTTAGTACTGGGTTAATTTGCAAAGTAGATTTTGAAAAATATTTTGATAATTGGAACTGGGGTTGCATTGATAAGGCTTTGGATAGATTTGGTTTTGGTCATAAATGGAGGAGCTGGATTAATTGGTGTATATCAACTCCAAGGTTTGCTGTTGTTCTTAAAGGTGAAGCCACGGGTTTGTTCAAAAGTCAAAAAGGCATCAGGCAAGGAGATCATATTTATCCTTTCTTTTCATTCTTGTTACGGAGATCTTATCTTTGATGTTCATGTAAAGACCCTCAAGCTCGTCAACGCTATTTGACTAGTCTAGTGACGATCAAGAGACGTCTTAGCCGATAATAACTCGATTAGTTTAACACGAACATTAATTAATAGGAGTTAATCTAATAAAGAAGTAGATATGAAACTAGTATCGTTAGATAGAGATCGAAAAGTTATGCGAAATGGATTACTCGAACGTGTCATTTGGATATCGGACAAAAAAGATATCATCAGATTAGTGTGAAGGACAGATTAGTCATTTTGTAGAAAAACAGGCTTGGCATCCCTTATCCAGAGCGTGGGTTCCTTAGTAACTTTTCTCGGCCTTATCTTCACCTCATCGAGAAGATTCATTCTTCTTTCTTATTCATTCTTCTTCTTCTGTTTCTTCTCTTCCCCAGTTCTTTCTCTTCTGCGAGTGATTGAGAGATCAAGTGGAGGTTTTGTAACCGGTAGGTGATGTGTTTTGTAGTTGTAGTAAAAATAGTGGTAATAGGATTCGATTCTCGAACTTGTGAAGGATAACTTTAGACTTAAATTTTAAAACTAAAATATATAAAAAATCACTGATATTTAAAACAAACACTAACAAAGTTTATATCAATATTAAAAGAATACTGAGGCTAAGATTCCACTATTTTCCAAGTCCAAAGTGATTAAATCCAATATTTATATTTATTCAATTTTTGTGTTTAATTTGATTCTAAACTATTGCAACATGTAGATTTTCAAAATAACAAGTGTAAATCCAAAGTATAAAGCATTAAAAACCTATGGCTAAGCATGCTCTATCAAAAGAAATAACAATTGCTTAACAAAAATCATTCAAACAATTATAAATCAAGGCAAATAATCATAAAAATAATTGAAATAAAATAAATAAAATAGAATATACCACTTTTTGTTGGAAAAATAGCTTCCTCTATCGCCTCAGCAATGGGGTTTAGCTCCTCATATTAATCATGTTCTCAAAATACATGTTTATGGTTCAAAAATTGATTAAAAGAGTGAAAAGTGTTAACGCAGCGGATTCTGTAGTTACTGAAGATCTAAAACAGAAGTCGGAATTGTTGCTGAAGGGCTTCGGTGACTGCAGGAAGATGCGACCGTACCTCATTGTCACTGAAAATAAGTCTGCCTCTGCAACTGACTCCGAGGGTCTTATGTTCTTCGTGTTATTCTTCTTCGCAGCAGCAGAAAAGTTTCTGTACTCGACTCCAGTTGATTTTTTTCCGCTTCTCTAAGGCTCTAAACTTCCCTGTTTAATCTTCTCTACGCGTCAACTTGGTTTTCAAACTCTCCAGTAGACTGAATAAGGACTCAATACATCACGTAACATCCTCCGGTACTCCCAGTTATCAACCAAAATATCCGAGAATATATGCAACTCTCTGTTTCGTAAAAACTTGATCTTTATCC
>JAJJMB010004060.1:2342411-2376810 GCA_023531105.1 Papaver atlanticum | reverse complement strand
TCAACCAAAATATCCGAGAATATATGCAACTCTCTGTTTCGTAAAAAATTGATCTTTATTCCTGTTTTATCGATTCTACAGCTCATACCAAGCCTGTCTATCCTTAACAGGGTTATCCCAATGAAAATCATCCCTTGAATCTCCTTATAAGTCGTCCACAATCCAACCTAAAATTCTGCTGTGAAACGAATTTTTTCCCGCCAGTTTCTGTTTTTGAAAATGTGAAGAAATTTGACCTCCCCCTATCCAGTCCCGGTCTGTGCTTAGCAGCTGCTTGGAAATTGGTTACCCCTTATCCAAAATGAGAGTCCGAATAGCAAATGTCCTCCCAGGTACCTTTAACAACTTTTCGAGCCAATTTTGCCGCAAAAGCCTATTCCTCCAAAAACACCTACAAAGGGATAAAATACCAAAATTAGTACAGAAATGGGTACTAACAGTATACACAAAAGATATGAAAATAGACACATAAATGCGTCTATCAGTAGGAGGTGGAGAAGATCATGCAGTAGTCGGTGGTGATGGTGATGAGGTCTTGTTGTTGATTCAAAATCGAAGAAGGAAGTGAATTAAGATTAGGGTTTTTCTGGAGTTCGTTTTGAGTTCTTGTGAAATTTAAGTTGAGATCGAAACAAGAGGAGGAAGATTAAGGAAGGGTGTTCGGTTAATTTATGATTGAAGTTGTTCAAGAAAGAAATAGAAGAAATGATAAGTTTGACAGAAACTGAAGTTAGGGTTCTGTTAATTTGGTAAAGGATTGATTTGAGTTAATAATTGAAAATGGGTTTCAAGAGCATAAGAAGAAGAACAAGATCATGGTGTTAATTCAAAGATTTTATTTCAGATAATAAGAGTAAGTCTAAAGTTAGGGTTTCTGTGAATAGAAATTAGGAGTTCGTTTCAGTGACGAACAAGATGATATTCAAGGATGGGTTATGAAGAACAAAGAGGTCATGGTTTCAATTGAAGATTTAGTTTCAAACAAGATCAGTAGTTCGAGATTGAAGATAATTTGAGTTTCTGGCCAATAAGATTTGATCTTGAATACTCCTACCTTTAATGTAAGTTGACTATTGAGGAGTTATTAACTTTGCCATGATAGTACTCATTCTTGTATTGATGATTTTTTTAAAAATCTTGAAGCTTACATTACTTAGACCTATTGGTCTAAACTGATCTGGGTTCTTTGCTCCATCAACTTTAGGAATTAGAAAAAGAAAATTTGAATTAAGACCTTTGGGGATAAATCTTCTACACCAGCAGAATTGGATAACTTGGATGATATCATGTTCTATAATTTCCCAACAAGCTTTATAGAAAGCTCCAGAAAATCCATCTGGACCTGGAGAACTGTCAGAGTCCATGCTAAATACTATTGCTTTAATTTCTTCTGCACTAGGAACTTCATCTAGCATTTGTTGATCTTCTTCATCAATTACTTTTGGGATGACATCCAATAAATAATCCACTCTTTCCACTTCTTTATATTTACATTTCTGCTCATAATGATTAACCAGTATTTCAGCAATTCTCTCTTGGTTTGAAGTGATATCTCCATTAGTATCTTGAATTTCACTTATGAAGTTTTTTGCTTATCTAATCTTCAAGTTTGCATGGAAAAAGCCTGCTTTAGAAGAACCTTCTTTAATCCATTTTATTCTTGCTTTCTCCTTCATCATAGAGTTTAACTGAACTTCTTTTGAATTATAGGTATTTTGAGCTTGTACCAAATTGTTCAGGGCCTCAATATCAGATGGATTACTATCATAAATGAGCATAGCTGCTTTCACTTGTTCTTCAGCTTCCTTGATTTGTACATTAACATTTCCTTAGCAACACTCACAGGCATCTGGAATAAAGACAGATAATAAATAGGAAGGCTAGCCAACACACTCTGAATAGGATCAATCTTTGACCTTTAGATAAATATGATCTCTTCCAACCTGATAATTTCTTGTGAAGCTTTTGAATAATATCACTCCAGACTTCCTTGCACTTGGACTTACTGCCAATCTGAATCCCCAGATAATTCATGGGCAACTGAGATAAGGGTTACCCAAAGATATCAGCACAAGACTCTCCATTATGCATTTGGCCCAGACCAATTATTATACTTTTCCTAAAATTCATTTTTAACTCAGAAACAATCTAAAAGGCTAACAAAATGTTTTTCAAGTTATGAACTTCTGTTTCATTATCATTAAGAAAAACAATGAGATCATCTGCAAATTGTAATTGAATGATCATAGAACCTTGAGGGTTTACTTTAAATCCAGAAATCAAACCTTGAGAAACAGCTGACTTGAACTGTAGTGCCCCCTAAGCTAGAAGCTGACTAATCCAAGAGATTAACTAAGTAAAGAGGCACTAAAAATCTAAATCATTTACTTAAACATTCAATTAAGAAATCTGCTACAAACTTAACCCAAAACTAGCCCCACTCTGAGATAAATATATATACAAGAACTCCTCTCAAATGATACATATAAAATAAACATTTGGTTTACAATAGAATATACAACATAATAAACATAGTCGAAGTTAACCAACTAACGGACTCAACCGTTAAAGCTTTCGCTGCGCAACTCTGATCTGTCTATGAAACTGAAAGTAGGAATGGGTGTGCACATCATCCCTAAAAGGGGTTCCCAGTAGGAATAACATTTAACTTTCAAGTAATCATGACAAGATTTTGGAAAACAATAATGTTTTCCTAAACATTAAAAAGTTACCAAATCACTGAAGTAAACAAACATGTATATGGACAAACTCCTTCTTCAAACAATGTATAATATGGTGTCAACCAGTTACACACCTAATAGCTATTGATATCACCAATTCCTAACCGGCAACTGATGACCCATAGAGTAAGCATAAAAGCTGAATTCATGTAGATATAAATGTGAAGGAGCGTATCCTATATACCACAGGTGGAAATTCGTATTTCCCATAACATTTAATATGACAAACAAACATTACAAGTCCTTTCCAAACCATGGAAAGATTAACATAATCAACAGAATTATCGTAATGCAATTTAAACAAAGCATGGAATGCACAACTAGACAATGCATGAGTTTGATAAACATAAATCTTTGTAAAAGAAAACATCAATGGTTAGAAAAGAGTTAAATGTATTCCCACCTCTTTTGATGACAAGCCACGCATACCTTGAGATCCACGATCCACCGGTTCGTCCTTTGAATCGATCGTTGTTAATACAGACTAACTGTTAATCACACAAGAACTCTAAGAATCTAGCCAAAATGGCTCACATAAAAATCATACAAGTCTATCTATTGGTTCTAAGTCCATTTATCACTTTACCCCTTTTGATTTTCTATCTTTACCATAGCTAAGGTTTACTAATTGAATTGGATTAGTTCTATAGTCCATTAGATAAGACTTATGAGTATCTATAACTTGGTAGAAGGGACCGAAAGCTAATTCGGACCATAAGGGTCCAATACATCAAAATAGGAAAAACTAAACATAAGCCCAAGTCCACTAAATATAAACAAGCCCATTACAGAAGGCCTGGTCTACTATGGTCAACTAACGGTCTCTAACAGTCAAAAGATTCCATTAACGGTCAACGTCCAAGGTCCACTGGTCAAATGGTCAACTGAGTCAGATAGGTAATCGGTGAGTCAACTCAGGTTTAAGAAGGTTCACTCAACTCAGTCAGATAGACTTAGTCAGAAGCACTAGATCAAGTCAGCTAGGTTGAAAGGTTCAAACCAAAACTATAACACACAACATACTAAATCTCAAATACAACTATAGGACTCTATATTGCTCAAACTTACCAATCTAATTCTATTCAATTGAAAACAAAACGTTATAGTTCAATAAAATTGTAATTAAGATTACCTTGATTTGCAGTTCCAGGCTTCCATAAAGGCCACTGCTAAATAACAATACAACTACTCTTTTTCTCCCATTTCACTTTACTTATAACAATTCACAAATCCTGCAATTCCTACATCTAAACGTCAACTCAGACAACACTGTCCATCTGCAATATCTACAAACACTCACTACATCAATCAACAACTTCAGTTTAGTTCAAGTACAAAACTCATAATCCATCTCCCATATCTTGACAACATCACCACCTAACCTTCACAACAACAAGTAAACCCATTATTATACTGACAGAACTCAAACCCTTCTCCACCAGCTCCATTAGACACAACAATATTTCTATCCCAGAACCTTCATTCCCATCCATAATATGATCAAACCCATGCCATTACTGGTTCAACCCTTCCCTACAACTTAACTATTTAAGGCAAAATTCATAAATATAAAAGGCCAATGGAGTGATGATTGGAAGCAATCTACTATTTGGTCAGGTTTGAAATGGGCATGGAATGTGTTAAAAGATAAAATTAAATGGTTTGTTGGTAATGGTCAAAGAATTTCAGTATGGAATGATGTCTGGGTTGGAGATACTCCACTAATTCTCAAAACAGAATTTAATTCATATGTTAAGAAGAACCTGCAAATGAAAGTGGCAAATCTTATTCAAAACAACAGGTGGAAGGTGTCAATTGAAATGTAGCATCTTGTGAATGCTCAAAATTTGCCTGAACTGGGAGAAGGGCAAGATCAGCTAATCTGGACCGGTAATCTACAAGGTAACTTTACAATATCCTCAACTATTTCTATCTTAAGACATAAAGAACCAGAAATGAACTGCCACAAATACATATGGAATACTTTTCTTCATCCCAGTATAACAGGTAATATTTGGAAAATTCTTAAGGGAGTTTATGTAGATGACATAGTCATGGTGAGTAAGGGATATGACTTAGCTTCAAGATGTTGTGTTTGTGAAAAAGATCAAGATAGCATGAATCACTTGTTATGGCATTGCTCTTATAGTGTAGAAATTTGGAGTTGGCTCTGCAATATTTTTGAAGTTTGTCCTCCACAGTCTTTTGACAACATTTGGAGCAACTCAAAAAATAAAAGCCCTATTATAAAAGAAGCATGGATTACAGCTGCTTGCTCTGTTATCAAAGAATTATGGTTCCAAAAAAATAAAAAGTTTTCTGAGGAAGTTAAACCAAATATCCAACATTTTAAGAACAGAATAATGAAAATGGTATCAGAAGGAGGGCTGAGAATGAAGGGTACTAAATGGAATCAAAGTTATGATCTACAAATAATTGAATATTTCAATTTGGGTTGCAGACAAATCAAGTTTCAGTGCATTAAAAGTTGTTATTGGATTCCACCTTAAATTGGTTTCACTCTATTTTGTTGTGATGGGGCATCTGTTGGCAATCCAAGAGCTGCAGGCTTTGGTGTGGTTGTAAGGAATCATTTATGTCAGGTGGTTGGAGCTATGGCAAGAGGAATTCGTATTGCTACCAATTATATTGCAGAAACTTATGTTGTTGTATGTGCAGCTGAACTGACACTTGAATGGGGGGAATAACATATAGTCATAAGTTCATATTCTAAAACTGTTATCTCAGATTTTTCCAGAAATCAAGTACCTTGGTTTATTAGAATGAGATGGTGAAAAGCAATTAAGGAAATCTCCTCAATTCAGTTCAATCATTGCTTTAGAGAGGTAAATTTCTCAGCTGACACAGTAGCAAAGAAGGCATCCAAATTAAATGTAGGTGAAAGAAAAAATTTCATTGGTAGACCAAACTTTCTTACAAGAATTGAGATGCCAGGGGTTGAGTATTACAGATTTTGTTAAAGCTGGAAGTTATGTAGTAGTTTGATTTGTTGGGCCTATATAGTTTGTTTTCTTTTTGTTTGCTTTTCTGGGACTATATAGTTGGCTCTTCTTTTTCTTAATTGTCTTGTAACTTCCAATTTTTTGGGCTTCTCTTTTATTAATAATATATATGATTCGGAAAAAAAAAAGAGTGTTGCTAAGGAAATGGAGAAAATTATGAGGAATTTCTTGTGGGGCTCTTCTGATTCAATAAAAATAAAAGTTGAGTTAATTGGTCTAAAGTTAATCTTCCTAAATGCAGGGGTGGTGGTGGAATCAAGAAATTACAGCTGATGAATAAAGCATTACATGCCAAATGGATTTGGAG
Source organism: Papaver atlanticum (assembly GCA_023531105.1). Classification (NCBI taxonomy): domain Eukaryota; kingdom Viridiplantae; phylum Streptophyta; class Magnoliopsida; order Ranunculales; family Papaveraceae; genus Papaver; species Papaver atlanticum. The sequence continues at coordinate 2,370,739 of JAJJMB010004060.1, read as the reverse complement.
ATATGGCAATGAGAAACATGCTCTTTGGAGAAGAATTGTGAATCAAAAATTTGGAGGAGTCACTGAAGCTCTCTTTCCAAATCATACCAACAAATCAGTGTGTTATATTTTGTGGGCTGGTATTTTGAACACTAAGAGTTTTGTTCATCCTGGTACTACTCTAACTTTAGGTGATGGTGCTAGCATTTATTTTTGGGAAGACAAATGGATAGGGGATCATTCTTTACAGGTATCTTTTCCAGGTTTATACAAGCTTTCAAGAAAAAAGGGAGTTGTTGTGAAAGATATGGTGTCTGCAGATGGTTCTTGGGATTTACATTTTTATGGACCTCCAAATGAGAATGAGACTCAAGAGGTGGTTAACTTGTTGCAGGTGATTGGTGACCCTGGTAATATTATTGCCTCTGATTTGCCCGTGGATGGAAGAGTTTGGGATTATGGTAATGGGAAAGATTTTTCAGTGGCTAGTTTTTATGCAGCACTAGAAACAGATGGTTTTATTTCTTTTCCTGATAAGCAACTATGGAATCCAAAAGTTCCTCTAAAGGTCTCTTTTTTGATTTGGACTTTATGTCTGAATGAAGCTCCAACCTTAGATGTTTTATTGAGCGCAGGTCTTGTGCAGAGTGATATTTGCCTCCTCTGCAACTAGCATACTGATACAAATGCTCACATGTTCCTCCATTGAAGTTTAACTTTTGAGCTGTGGTCTTACTTTTTGAGTAGTTTTGGGGTCAACTGGTCTTTCTCAAGTGATGTTAGAAGAACTATTTGGGAATGGAAGAATAAAAAGAGCAAGAACAGACTTAAAATACTTTGGGGTTACTTGCCCTTTGCAATCTGGTGGTGTATTTGGATAGAGAGAAACAACAGATTATATAAAAATGTATCTAGAAACTTGAAGCAAATTGTTATTGAGGTTAAGTCTCTATTATTCAATTGGACAATGGATACTGATATTTTTTTTCAGGGTTCAGTTTTTCCACTCTTATCTGTAATTGGGATGCAGTGACTCACTCATCCATGTAATTTTGTTTCATGTCACTTCTCCGGTGACTGTTACTTTTATAAAATTTTCCCTTTCTTTGTCAAAAAAAAAAAAAAAATGTCTTATGTGATATTGAAAATTATACACCAAGTTTTTTTTTTTTTTTTTTGATAACAAAGGAACCTTTCATTAATGGAAATTCAAGGTTACATTAGGTTTAAAATGGAAAATTAGAGAACACAAAGTAACAAGAACATGCCATATTAGTACAAAACCGAAATATCCGACAAGAGAAAGAGAAGGATTAATGGAACATGACGAATACAAGCATGAATAAGAACCGATTGAATCAGTGGAATAATGGTTTTTATCGGAATTAAATTCCAACCATTTTGTTTGTTTTTCTTCTTCATAAAGAAATGCTCCTAAAGTTGGAGTGATTTGCTTAAATATCTTAAAACTTGTGATGAAAATTTCGTCGTGAAGAATTTCATTGTTGAAGATTCCGTCGCCGGATTATCCAAGGATGAAGATTTCGTCGCCGAAGACAAAAATGATGAAGATCTCGTAGTTGGAATGCATTTCAAGTGATTTTAAAACCCATAGTACCCAAGAACGACCATTAAAGCCGGGATAAACCTCTCTAGTAGAGGAGATAGAATCACCATAAAGGTGCACAAAACTTATCAAATGATAAGAGATAAACATAAATAAACCTACTATAACAAAGATCTAGTGAAAACTAATAAAAGGAGATAAAAATCCTGCTTAGATCCAGCCCAAAACGGACCAGATCTGAGCAGGTGGTGTTTCCGGCGAGAGCGAGCTTTTCTTCTGTTGAGGGACCTGAGATAGGAGAGAGGGTACTACAGGATAAATGAATGATATGCATACACCAAGTTACCATGGTATAAAATGGTTTGCTAGGCAAGTGATGAATTTTGCCGCAATAAATAAATGTGGAAAACCGCATAAGTTAGGTTTTCCATGCGTCCAAGAGAATAAATGGCATATGAAGACTGAGTATGGATGGATAACACCAGCATGGGGCTCCAAAGAGTCATGTTGGACACGCTAGTGCTGCAAAGTTAAGTAGTCTAGAGTTTCATTTCATATCGTAGAGGATTTCACCAAACAAGGTCCTACACCAAAGATCGTCTTGAGTGCATGCGATAAGGAAGATGAGCCTATAAAAAATGTACTTTTTTGTTTAAGTACAATTTACGGAGGGGCAACGAAAATAAGAAGAAGGTTTCCCATGGTAGGATGATACCTCAAGACTTTATACGGTTAGTTAAAGAAACATAACCATACGACCAAAAAGAGAAGGAAAAAACATGCAATATTTTTTCCGAATTTTAAGAACATTTTTGTGTTTGCCTCTAAGAGCATCTCCAATGAAGTATGAGTATTTATCATATGTGGAGATCTAAAAAAAAAGGTATTTAATAACATAGAATCCAAATACAAATCTTGTTTTGATAAGCATCTCCAGTGGTAGTTGTATCGATATCTATTTTGATATACTTGTCGCTTATTTTTAGAAACAAAATCTAAAAAATTAATTAAAATAATAACAATTTGATAACGTGGGTATGGATTGGAGTCTCCAAAAACCCATACTCTCCTCCAAACTCAAACTTACACGTCATATAAAATTTTGATTATCCAACCACCATTGGAGAGGTCTTTTTTGTGGAGAGTATCTAACATCCTAGGTGGCATCAATTTTTTTTAAAACCCATACTCTATTGGAGATGCTCTAAATAAAATTTCATAATTTTTAGCTAAAAAGATACCTTTGTAATTTGATTATTTTCTTTGGAGTCTTAGAGCTTCTCCAATGGTAATAGTTTCATCCTTGACATTGTGGGAAGACGTCCTTAGTCCTAGGTGGCAAAAAAGTTTCCCAAATAAGGGAAAAAAATATCTTTCTGGAACCCATCCATCATTTAACTTCTTCCTTGCCTAGTTATCTTCTTATTTTCGGATCTTATTTGATTTGATAATATCAAAAAATATACCAAAATCTCCATTTCTGGCGTTAGAGATCACACTTCTTTTCCGAACTAAATTAAGTGGCAGTGATCACTCCTACACCACTGGCTATGCTAATCGCAATTGTATGGGCTTCTATTCCTTCCTCCCGTGGCTAGATATTTTAAAACCAAATTGAGCTAGAACATGAATTTCCAGTTATATAACAATTATATCATTCTTTGATATTCGTGTTAATTATGTCTGTGGAAACATTCAAAGATACTGTTTTGATTTATGAATAAGGCTATCATTCACAATAATAAAAGAACCAAAGATCTGCGTTATGCATTAAAATTTATGAACCTTACGAACACTTGATTAATCTCCCTATTACAAACACTTGATTCTGTTACGTGTTCATGTGCATATACTTGATTTTAAGAAGTTTTCTTTTGAAGTTATAGATTTCGGTTGTCTCAATGGAGAAACAGAAAAAAAGAAGAAGAAAAACAATCATGGAAATAATGGAAATCAGATTTGGATTTGATTAAAAAAATTAATTAAAAATAATTGTTTTAATGGAAATTAGAATCTTAATGAAAAAAATGCTGATTAAGATGGATAGACATCCTCTTGGTGAACCTCTGAAACAAGAGGTTGAGTAAGAGGATGTCTATATGAAAACATGCCAAATCATCTATGTGTTAGTTAAAAATGTTAGAGTTGGAGATCTATTTTAAGGAAAATGGACGTGGATCCTACATGGATAAAGACTTTATTGCTCACACACGTTCCATTGGAGAGGCTCTTAGAACATCTCCAACAAAGTTTGGGATGTAAATAAGCTAATGACATATAGTATTTTGGAGATTTAAAAGGAATAAAAATTTCTCTAGTGATAGTTGTATAATTGGTCAATTGAGTTTGGATGAGATACTTCCAAAGCCAACATTGAAACATTCCAAAATTCCATTTGAAATGTTTAAAAATAAATAAATAATTGGGTCATGGTTATAACATTTATTTTCATTTATCTCCACCATGGATACAAGTCTATTAACCATTGGAGACGCTCATACAGTCATAATATCTCCTAAGAATATGTGTTACTTTAATAGAATATGATTATTTGACAAAGTTCAACACTAATCAATTACCACCTTATTGTTCATGATTTATTGTTCATGATTTATAAAGGGGATACCACTATTAACATTTATTTATCCCATATGAATTAGTAGCACCCCCAAATAATACTGGTATCCCCTTTATAAATTGTGTTATTGTTTCATTACATTTGAAAATTTGCCTTAATGACAGGTAGGAACTGTATAAACAATAGTATACGACCTTTTACTAAAAAATGTTTGACCTCTATAAATAATGGCAGTACCTTTTACTAAAAAATGTTTGACCGATATATATAAATAATGGCATCACCTTCTACTAATCAATGGTTGAAGTTGAACCATATAAATAATGCCTTATCGGAATTTGCCTTATGACTGAATCCTCGGTTCGTCACAACTTACGTTTTTCAATGAAGATCATTATAAACTCAATCAAATCCAATATTTCCGCGGTTTTCCTGTTATATATCCGATTAAAATTATGGTGGTCTGACAAAATATATCAGTCTGACAGAGTTTCCAGTCCATTTTCCTGGTCATTGCATTTGGTAATCAACTGCATTTTCGCAAGCAACATTTTTAATTATTTCAATTAGAAGAGAAAAATTAAATAAGTTGGCAAGCAACATCGATCTTTTGCTTAGTGAAGGGTTAACCTAAACAGTATAAATAATGGCATAAGCAACAATATTTTCATAGTAAACTCAAAACATTTCGAATTGTGCCGTTTTTTATTTTTGGTAGGAATCTAAAATTTAATAAGAGAAACATATCATCAAAATATTGGGTTGAAATTCGTTTTCATTTGGACTCTAAAAAGCATTGGTTCAGCCTTATATGGATAGTATTCATATAAGATTATGGAAGAATCCTCCCTTTTACTTAATGGACTAGGATTTGATTAATTTTGATAAAATATAACTAGGTGACAAAGTTTGGCACTTACGATCACCAAAAATGAAAAAAAAAAAAAAAAAAAAAGTTTAGCACTTACAGCCTTATCGTTGGTAATTAGAATTTGAATTTAATTAAGATTGAACTAAGTTTGAACATTTCTTAATAGCGCATTTAGATACAAATCTGTTTCTTACTTCTGCTTCTCCAGAAGTAGAAGTCAAAAGCAGAACTATTATTTTGCTTCACAAAAAACTGATTTTTTTTCTTCTAAAAGTTGTTCTGAAATTTTATTGCCAAACTGAGTTCTAACTTTTTGAGTTCTAACTTTTTGACTTCCAGAAGTCGAAAAACAACTTCTGAATGTGCATCCAAACGAAGCACTAAAGATAGGGTAGGAAGTTTGAAGTTGGAACTTGGAAATGTACTAACAGTGGCATAACCTTTGACTGAGAAATGTTTGACCGATATAAATAATGGCATAACCTTCTACTAATTTAATCAAAGGTTGAACTCAACAATTTAAATAATGCCTTATCGGAATTTTCCTCCAGACCGAATCCTCAGTTCGTCGCAACTTACGTTTTCTCATGGAAAATCACTGAAAACTAAATCAAATGGAATATTTCCTCGGTTTTACTGTTATATTTCCGATTAAAATTATGGTGGTCTGGCAAAATATGGTCAGTTTGACAGAGTTTCCGGTGTATCTTCCGTGTCATTGCGTTAGGTAATCAATTGCATTTTCGCAAGCAACATTTTTAATTAGAAGAGAGAAATTTATTAAGTTTGCAAGCAACATCGATCTTTTGCTTAGTGAAGGGTTAACCAAAACAGTATAAATAATGGCATAAGCCACATATTATTCATAGCAAATTCAAAACATTTCGATCTAGCTAAACCAGTTAATTAATACCCCAAATCTCAAAGAAAAAAAACCATGGCTACGAAGTTCAGTATCAAAACTACAAAATCATTATTCCTAGTTCTCTGTTTTACCGTCTTAACTTTGTCATGCTTTGCTGATCCTGACGAGCTACAAGACTTTTGTGTTGCTGACTTGAACTCCAGCACCATTGTTATGAATGGGTTCCCATGCAAACCGATGTCCCAAGTTACAACAGAGGATTTCTTCTATAGTGGCTTGGTGAATGAAGCGAGCACAGCGAATCCCTTCGGGCTTGGAGTGAGGCCAGGTGATGTTACCAGCTTTCCTGGGTTAAACACCCTTGGACTTTCGATAAACATACTCGACCTGGCACCTGGTGGAATTGTTCCACTTCACACACACCCTCGAGCAACTGAAGCTAATTTAGTCATAAAAGGGAAAGTCTTTTTTGGGTTTTTAAGCACAAATAACGTTTTGCACTCAAAGGTTATAAAAGCAGGAGAGGTGTCTATAATTCCTAAAGGACTTGTGCACTTTGTACAGAACGTCGGAAAGAGGAAGGCTGTCGTGGTAGCTATGTTCAATAGTCAATCGCCTGGAGCTGCAGGACTTCCTTTTAACCTCTTTGGTTCAACACCAGCAATTCCTAATGATCTTTTGGCTAAGAACTTCTTAGTTGATGAGAAAGTCATCGCCAACATAAAGTCTAAGTTTGGTAACTAGACAAAATAGCTTAATGTGGTTGTCCATTATGTACACAGTATTTATCCGATTGTTTGTACCCTTTATTCTATGCATTTACTAAATATCCTAAATAAAAATAAATAAAATATTATATAATTTTTATATATCAACTCTTCTTCTTTTTCCGAAGGAAAATATTATATTAAGAAAAGGTTGGACAAGCCAACAGAAAAAGATTACTCGAAAAGATGTCGACAACATGAGTCTACCAAAAGAAATTAATACAAACATTAGACCTACCCCAATTGAACATACACTGCAGGAAACCAACAACCTCATCGCACTACAGAGTATACTATGTACTGAACTAAGTGTTGGAATCTTGCAACAATTAACAGCACGTTAGATGTATCAAAATAATATGTAAAGAACCGAATCGAAACAACTCTACCAAAACAACTTGACGAGGGCAGAATCACAGGTTCAACAAGTTGTCCTTAACACATTTGTTCGCAGGTATACTCGAGGTGAGTAATGCTAAACCCCTCGCAACGAAGATGTGTCCAGGATAAGACTGCCCGATACAACCTGAGTTAGCACAATTCAAGTTACCCACTCATGAACTTAGCAATAGGGATTGGAAGTAAACACGCCGCGGAAACAAAGAAAGAAGATGATAAAAAGAATTGCTTCTGATATCTTTTGAAAACAGATTTTCGAGTTGTATTTATAGGAGAAGATACTTGCGAATCAAGTTATGATAGGCTTTCGGGATTGCCTATATGTAATAACCGCAAATGCACGGTGTCTAACTAGTAAACAGAGGCAAGTACATGTCGAACCCACAAGGAGCGGTGGAAATACTCTAATCAATATTCCTAATCGACTAACTAGAAATAATATTTTTTGATTTTTGTAAAAGAATAAAAACAAAGAAAATAAACTAAACTAATAAAATAAATTCAATGAAAAACTCGATAACCAGGGTTTATAGTATCCACCACAACTTCAATCAATTACTGAAATAAAACATAATCCATGAATTATTTATTGTCCGTTCTATTGATATCACTTATTATATGTATTAGAGTCGCAAATATCACTGGGACGCCCTAAACATGGCACATCAAAAGACTAAACTCAAGCATATACCATCAAATTGCATTAGCGAGAAAGTTATATGAAACTAAATTTAGGTTCACAAATAATACCTGACTATTCTAAGCATATTTCATCAAAGGATTTAACCTAGTATGGAATATCAAAAACGTAGACAAATATATTTGCAATCCTATAAATTAAGCACAAAGGTTGGTGTATTGTACAGAACCCGGTGAAGCAACAACTAATTTCATCATTAAATCAAAATATAAAATCATGGAATTAATTTATTCAAATCATAATAGTCTTTTGCTAAATATTATCCAATTTAAAACAACCTAGTACTCCAAGTGGTTTCAACATAAACCCTAGTTATAAATCTAACAATACATCGAAATGGGTTTCTCAAAACCCATAAAAATAAATTACAAGAAAAGAGAAAATCAAACCGCTATCACCGTTGTCTTCTCAACTCAGGTCGCAGTTCGTAATCATTAGTTCTCGACAATTTTCCAGCTTAGACTCAAACCCAACTCCAACTTCCATTCACGGCTTCATCTCTCGATCTCTCAACAACCATCAGAAATTCTCATCTTCCATTCACCTCTATAGAGCATTATCTTGAAGTCTCCATCTCCACTGCCAACTGATTTCTGCCATGACAATACTTCACTTATACTTAATCTCAGGCGATATGAGACCCCCATTGATCTGTTGCCATTGACGTCTTTAATTCAAATGCACCACTGTCTTTCATTCCTTTCAGTCTTGAACTCCACCAAGTCCTTATGATTCGAGCCACAACAAAATCCGTAACCTTGTGAACTTATGAAATGACCAAAACCTTATCTCTCCGCTTAACAAAGAAATGAGACTCTGAAGTGCTGATGATGCTCTTGAAAATACTATTCAAACATGTGGCAGTGGAGTGAGCCACGTCCCACCATCTTTTCGACCAGTCACCTCCTGATTCAACAAACACATTTCTTTCTGTTCGTGAGATTGTTTAGTGGGTACGACAAATACAAACGAATTACAGGACAGCCCATAAGTTGAGCTCAGTCTCATTTGGTGCCACGAACTGCAACATTGGTGTTTTGAGTCGCAAGCACCATATAACTCTTTATTTAGCCTATTATCTTCCGGGTGATCCTATTCATTCGTACTTTCTACAAAAGCACTAAAATAATATTATTAGCCAAAATATCGAGTCCTAGCTAATATAAATATGGGTATAAAACGTAGCACTTACGTGCTTATCAACTCCCCCACACTTATATTTTGCTAGTCCTCGAGCAAAACATAAAATTGACCCGCTCCACAGCTGGTCATAAAATGATAAGAAAAAGAATAGACCCGCTCAACAGCTGGTCATCATTTTTTTTAAGACCCGCTCTACAGCTGATCATAATATGATAAGAAAATAAGAACCCTAAAATAAAACGGCTCAACAGCTGGTCATAATTTTTATTCTTTTATTTTTAGACCCGCTTAACAGATGGTCATAATATACCTACGAACCTACAATAGACCCGCTCAACAGCTTGTCATAAATTGCAAGAAAATTCCTGAAGAAGAAAAGTAAAAAGTTAACTACTCCCCCACACTTAAACATTACATTGTCCTCAATGTAATTGAGTCATCCAACGTAAAAATTAAGATGGGAAATTCATAATATGCGAAAATAAACAAATAAAAATAAAACAAGAAAATTGAAATACCTACTGGAATGTACATAAAGGATCCCCATAAACTAATAACCTGAAAATTTGGGGATCAACCCAAAATACAGTATTTACAAATGACAGCTTCGCACTTATGTTATGATTCCCTGAAGAAGGTGAAACTATCAAAAAGAAAAAGTTACCCCCAAACTTGGTTTTTACTTCGCAAGGAAGAACATAAAGAACATAATATGGGGATACTCTTTGGACTGGGGAAATATCAATTGGCTCATGCACGGTATCAGGAATAGGCAAGTTCTCTGCGTACTTGGATGCAAAGTAATCCAACAAAACCTTAGAAGCACACAATTCTAACCTTAAATTAGGTAACTTTTGGAAGTCTAGGGGTCTAGAAACAACCTGTAAATCGGGTGAATGACCTTGTGAGATAGATTCATCAATGGAATTAGTCGAATCATCCATAGGGTCATCTATATGTTCAGTCTGGGACAGAGAGTCACTACTAGACTGATCATCATCAGCATATAATCTTTGGCATTCCATAATTCTCAATCTTTGTTCCAAACTAAGTGGTGTGTGTTTGTAATATTTATCATATATCATTTGAGGTGATTCTTCACTTAACATATGTGAAGCAAACACTCCATACTGTTGCCTATGCATATATTCACCAAGCGTCATCTCAGATGAGGTTGCCTGATAATTTGAACTTCTACGCTTATATTCTGCCAGTGTCATCTTAGGTGACATCTCCTGAGAAAGAGTCATCATCCACAAAAAGGTACCTGAAAAAAATATTCCAAAACAGAAAACAAGTCAAATGGAACTAAAAATAAAATAAAAAGACTATACAAAAAAATAAAAACAAGTCAATGACTAGATAAAAGTTGTTATTTACAAGGCATCGATCATACCATCTTGAGTGATTACTTAAGATTGGTTTCACTAATAAAAGTCATACCAATACATAAGTCAGGCCTTGTGAATAGTTTTACCAAGATACATAAACAAGTTTATGAGCGGTTATACTAAACACACATATTGGTAATTCAAAATAGATTTGCAATGAATAACAATAACAATACCAATAAGCCTAGCGATTTCCCTTTCGATTCACAAAACGAGTTTATGAACTTACTTCCTTTAAACGAATGTAAAATATTGTTTCCTAGGATGAAATCTTCACTCATACCCATACATAATCACAATAGCATTCATATGATCATGTCGATGTCTTATATACAAAGTTTAATGGTTAAGCAATAAACCTCGTATTGTATTCCTTAATACTATGTCTAACTAGAGTTTCATACACAGCTTCGCAGTTATGTTTTCAATATGCACGACTTGAAAGATACGTTAGGGAAAGAAACAGTTCAAGTCAAATATTACTAACCTCAAGAGGAAGGATGATGTTGTTATTGTAGCTCCATACTTCTTCACATTCTTCAAGTCTTCATGTAATACTTGTAAGTCTCATATCCTAACACTTTAAAGCTAACCTATACGAAGTTGACTCTAGTATGTAATCAAGCGACTCTTTAAATGAGTTTTGATTCACAAAAATATGACAACCAAACTTTACATACCAACGCCTGGTGGGTTCAACCGAGCTATGCTTTAACAATCTCCCCCTTTGTCAATTTTAGTGACAAAAATCTTACATCATATGGATAAACAAATTACAAAAATTCATTATACACATACGCTTGATTCCAAGTTCAACAGAACAGAAACTGCATTAAATTCAATCCTTAAATGTCGCTGCTGACATTATAATAACAAAGATAATACTCCCCCTGAAGGTAAGATAGGTAGATTTTCAATCCGCACGTCTTTGTTATTTCCATGTAGTTCCTAATAATTACATATCATATGGTATGTGACTCCCCCTTAGTCTATGCTCTCACTCTCTTCGTTAGAATAAACGTTTTAGCACAAATGTCCTTTCCCTTAGTGATACCAACTCACAACAAGTCAATATCACTTGTTTACTCCATATATTTCTCCCCCTTTTTGTCACAAAATGACAAACAAACGAAAAAATAAAGAACAAACCGAAAGGATCTTACAAATCTCATAAAGAGAATTTGCAAACCTATAAGAGTTGATCATGAGGGTTTTACACACCATTTTAGATAACCAATATCAAAACCGAAACTACAAGTAATTTGGTTTTAACATGTTATCTTGGAAACAATTGCCCGAAGCAATTTTCCCTAATCGTTTAGCATATCAAAAATCGACTAAGCACCTTAGTTCTTTTGCTAAACCGATTGTACAAGTATAATCGCTTGTTCGATAAGACCAAAATAAAGATCAGAATTAACTTTATTTTTCTCATCAGGCTCTAATTATTATCAAAATAACTTAGACCTTTCACTTTTAAACAAGACAAATACTAGGTTAGTTAACTAGTAATTCTTGTTAAGGCATTCGGTTAGACTTGAATAACCGAAACCACCTTCACATTTGATAAGTCTAACTAAGTTCCGAAAAACTTAGTTTCTCTTATCCGGAAATCACTTGGACTAAACAAATGAACCCGAAACACTTTTGTTAAGCCATAAACAATCCATACAAACCAAATAAATCAACTTGCATAATCATTTATCTAAACCGGAAGCAATTGAAACAAACATAGACATTATAGCACTGCTATTGCACCAAAATTTTATAAGCCTAAACAATTGATACCAAACAATAACGAAAGATAACAATAGTTTTTCTTAACCGGAAACAATTGAATCACAATCAAACATACATACACAAATAATGAAATAAACATCAATTGTACCGAAATTTTGTTAAGCAAAAGCAATAAGGATATGAAATAAAATCATGCTTTTCTTAAACAGGAAAACAATTAACTAACAAGATTGTTACCTCAAATTCCGCATCCTCTCCTCCCCTTAAGATATGTCATTAAGCGCAAGTTCACTTAGAACTCTCCCCCATTAAAGTTGTCATCCTCCCGCCAAAACAAAAGAACAACAACAAAGAGCAACCTTTACCAGAGAAAGGTTGAAAACCAGTTTTAACTATGCAATGCAAAATTTGAAACCTCGAAACACATATGCTTTTATGCTAAACCAAAATATTTAACACATGGGCTAGAACTTAATCCCGCTAAATCAAAAAGTCACCCAAACCATAAGGGTTCACACATTATGAGATCGAATATCAAGGTAATAAAACCTAAAACAAACATCCCATAAACATACATAGCAATAAAATAAAGCATTCAAGCACAGGCTATGTAACCGAAAACTATCACAAGAAATATTATAAAATAATAATTTTATTCATAATAATAAGATAGTTTTATTCATAATAGACTTTACAATTATTGAAAGAAATCAAAAAACTGAAGTCTATTTTTTTGGATTAAGTATTACAGCATTATAACCTAATCTCTAGTGGTGCTCTTGTTGTTCACCGAGGTTTCTTCAGTGTTCAAACTTTTGAAGCATGTCTCAAGAGACTTGTTTGCAACCACTTCTTGTTTTTCAAACTTTTCAACTTGAACCTTCATATCAGCAAGATCATCTTTTGTCTCCTCAATTTTATCTTTGAGCCAATCTTGATTTCGAACCGTCATTATGAGATTGGTTCTCAGTTCTTCAAAATCTTGAATATTGTGAATCATACTATCAGAACGAATCCACTTGGTTTCGGTTAGATTTTGAAGATTGTATGCCAACATACAAGACTCATCTTGAGATCCGATTGAACTATCAGAATCATAATCAGACATGATTTTTGATAAGTTTTTCTTCCTCCTTTCTGTATTGATTCCTTGACAATCCTTAACCTTTTGATCTTCCTCCTTATTAGCCTTTGTAACACTGCGAGTTATTGGAGGCATGCTCGGTTATTTAAAAGGGATTACTCAGGGTTTAAAAACACAGGAAAGAGATTGTTTTCCAGTAAGACATAAAGTTTCGGACTTGAAAGAAAAAACTTGTGGAATACAAAAAATATACGCAGAATATATTTTGTTTCCATTGTCCGAATCTTCCCAAGTTGGAATGTTTATTTAGAATTTGAAAATCTCAAATAAAGCCTAATTTTTTGGAAGATCATGATAAACATGAAAACTTTTTAGACAGACATGGATCCGCAATTATCCATAAAATGTCACATAATTTTATGATAAACAATCACACAAAGGTGTGCTCCTTTTTATTGTGCTTTTCTCATCCATAATTAAGAGCAATGAAGAGGATGATAGTGCACAATTTCGATACAACTAAGTTGTATCGGAGTAAGCTTTTTCTAGCTTACAACGAGTATCAGAAACAAGGTTCATGTTTCTCCTTGGGAATTTCTTCCCAAAATATTTTCTCCCAGAATAATGATCTTTTCTAACTCTAGAGATATGATCATGTGGAGAAGAGTACTAATATGAGAATCTTCAGTGATAGTTAAATCTCTCTTAATTCTATCAATGAGATTTTCATAGGATTTTCTCATTCTAAGGATTTCCTTATGGTGCACATCAGTAAGATTGTCTGAAACAATTATCGGAAATTCCTGATTGTTTCTTTTGGCAGAGATTCTCTCTTTCCCTTTCTTCTGGGGTCGTTCTTCAGCAAAACAAGAATTGTTTCGATATGGGTGAGGAGGAACCTTTTTCCAAAAGCAATTATCAACTCTTTCCTCTGATTCTTTTGAGTTGATCTTATCGGGTAGTGGTATAATCTGTATTTCCACTGAGGAATGGTCTTTCAGTTTTTTAAGACAAGAAACTTCTTTCAATATTTTTACCACCGTATGTTGAAGAAGTATAAGTTTCTTGTCAAGTGACTAAAAGTTGTATTCCTTAAGATCACTTTCACGGAATCGGTTCACAGTTTTTTTTGCACAAGATTTCGTTTGATCATCAGTAGATATAGAAGATGGTTTCTTATCCTCTTCTGACTTGATGTAGTTAGGAAAACTACCATTATCTTTATCTGTTTTAGATGTGACTAAACCGGTTTTATCACAATCTGTAAAAGTCGAGCAAGGACTTTTAGTTTCCTCAGCATCAGAAGAAATTATAACAGCATCATTAGTCAGAGTCATAGGATGTGTCTCTTTATTTTAAGTAAGAGATTTACCAAGAGCTTCTATTTTGACAGTGAGTTCCATATTCTCTTTGGCTAGAATATTCAGTTGAATGTATTTATCTCTGATCTCATTCTTGAAAAGATTTGACTCTGTCTTTAATATTAGCACTTTAGTAGACAGAGATTTTATAGGCTTTAGGAGTTTTACCAACTCTTTATCAGCATCTTCTTTACCTTCAGAGGATGACACAGATGTTTCCGCAACTCCTGGATCATGAGTTAACGAAGTGGTAACATCTTCAACTTTTGAGTATTCATACTCTTGCATAACGTTAACTGAATCAGTTATGGATTCAATTTCTTATAGGTTGGATCGCACCAAACACAGATTGTTTGATCTTTTCGTGTTTACCTGCTCTGATACCAATTGAAAAGACGAGGGTACCCAAATATACCTCAATCTAAAACTTTTCCACCTATAAGTCCTTTTCCGAAAGTGATTGTCTATGGACTGAGTCGAGACAATACAACTAATCAGTTCGCACTTCGTGTGATCGTCTATGGATACGAGATCGAGACAATACAACAACGAAGTATGTTTACTTGATAATAGGTTCGGACTTAACCAAACTCTAGGGATTGTCTATCAAGTAAAATAGGAATTAACGTTTGTGTATTTTACTTCTAATTATAATAAAACAATTATAATTGCGGAAATAGAAAAGTAAAAGACACAACAAGATTTTGTTAACGAGGAAACCGCAAATGCAGAAAAACCCCGGGACCTAGTCCAGAATTGATAATCTCAGAATTAAGCCACTATACAAAATCAAACCAACTTTGTATAGTTGAGACCAAGCAACTAAACCTATAGTTCACCTTCTTTCCTCAGTATCCTTACGCCTCCAACTTGTTAATAAGTCACGCACTTGGAACAATTCCTTTGGTTCATATTCCAAATAGTAAAGGAACAACAAATTTGTTTGGTAACAATTCTTTTCAAACAACGTGATTTGAGTTTGACAAAGGCTCTTCCGTTTGACCAATAAACTGCTTTGTCGGGTCCTTAGATCAATCTCTCAACAACTACCGAAGTAATTGTTAGACTATGCAATCAATACTATTAATCACAAAGAAGTGTACTACTCAACTAACCAATCCAATCTATCACAAAGATAAACCGATTATAGTTGGATCCCTTTCCAGCCGAAACAAGTATTGTGCACACCAAAGATTATGAACCCAAAAAGTATTCTTGTCTTCAAATCTTCTTTAATCTTCAATCAGCACCTGCACACAATCAACTTGAATCTCTAGTGATCAATCACACACAGAACAAAGTCTGTTAACGTTGGATTATCACAAGACGTCTTTAGATCTACAAACAGTCTAAAGATCCCCGTCGAAACCTCGATCTAGTTTGAGTGAATCTTATATCAGAAGAGAAGATTCTCAAGCATAAACAAACTAGGTGCAATCAAAGTTCAACAACCGTTAGTCAATCAAATCAATCGAAAACTAATAATAAACCTCAATTATCTAGTTTCCTACCAAAGGTACTAATAGAGCTTCTCAATCCCAAAGAAGTCTTTAAACTGAGCGCCCGTAAAAGATTTCGCCTAATTAGGTTACTTTCCTCTCCGAATAGGCGGCTCCACCAGTAACAACACAACTAGGTAGTTTTGCTATCTCTGAGGATTAGTTTGATAGAAATGCAAACTTCGATATTTATAGACAAGGAAGTTTGGACACCAAGGAATTTCCAAAACCGAATATTCTCAAAGATATTCAATAAACACAAAATCAGTTTTCATAATTCCTGGAAATGCACTGTCCAAATATTGACCGAAATCCCAATAGAAAAATCTATAATCAGTAAATGCACATTACTAATTATTATTTTCTAAAGATATGCATTTAATTGCTGGAGATTAAATAGCATATAAAAACTAAGAAACCTTAAATAAAAGATTCTTTTTTTATTTCGATCCTGGGATTCTCCTTTAGCTATTAAGGAATATCTTTGAACAATTAATGATAAGAGTTACTGCACATGTTCAAAGTATGCCGACATCTTTACTTTGTAAGTCCTTTTTTATACTTACAATCTTGGAAACGATATGCCACACTTCCAAACAAGTTTAGAATTGGTTCATCTGAATTCCAAGAACTATGTGATTGATTATCCTATCAAATCACCAATTATGGGTTTCTCGGTTCTACCAAAAGAAGTTCGGTTCTACCTCCATGTGAGTACTGTGCATAGTCATGCTAGTTACCAAAATTCGGTTGACTAGGTACTAGGATCTGTTCCCCACAACTTATGGTAACTACCTGTATTCGCACATGTCCATGGGATCGGTTTCCTTAAAACTACAAACTTGTTGCACATGTTGATAGGATCGGTTCCCCCATCTACTAAAAACATGTTGCACCTCTTACAAGGATCGATTCCCTTTTGCAAATTTGTTGCACCTCTTACTAGGATCGGTTCCCCAATGACTAGATAAAAATTGTTATTTACAAGGCATCGATCATACCATCTTGAATGATTACTTAAGATTGGTTTCACTCATAAAAGTCATACCAATACATAAGTCAGGCCTTGTGAATAGTTTTACCAAGATACATAAACAAGTTTATGAGCGGTTATACTAAACACACATATTGGTAATTCAAAATAGATTTGCAATGAATAACAATAACAATACCAATAATCCTAGCGATTTCCCTTTCGATTCACAAAACGAGTTTATGAACATACTTCCTTTAAAGGAATGTAAAACATTGTTTCCTAGGATGAAATCTTCACTCATACCCATGCATAATCACAATAGCATTCATATGATCATGTCGATGTCTTATATACAAAGTTTAATGGTTAAGCAATAAACCTCGTATTGTATTCCTTAATACTATGTCTAACTAGAGTTTCATACACAGCTTCGCAGTTATGTTTTCAATTTGCACAACTTGAAAGATACGTTAGGGAAAGAAATAGTTCAAGTCAAATATTACTAACCTCAAGAGGAAGGATGATGTTGTCATTGTAGCTCCATACTTCTTCACATTCTTAAAGTCTTCATGTAATTCTTGTAAGTCTCATATCCTAACACTTTCAAGCTGACCTATACGAAGTTGACTCTAGTATGTAATCAAGCGAATCTTTAAATGAGTTTTGATTCACTAAAATATGGCAACCAAACTTGACATACCAACGCTTGGTGGGTTCAACCGAGCTATTCTCTAACAACAGTCATTTGATGTTAGCTCGGGAAGTTTCGTATTGATCATTCGATCACTTGAAAATTACTTGAAGCTAATGGTATGTGTGAGATTACCATTGTCGTCTTCTAAGGATGTTTCAATGATTGAAATGAGAGTTTAGAACGATTACCCATGTCTGGATGCAACAAATCATGAATACCCAATATGCGAACTGCTCGGTCGAACTCGCAAGCGTTGCTATCTCAAGCTTGTTTGTCAAGTTTAGTTGATCAAAACTATTATCTTGACTGCTAGTCTACTTATAGCTATGTCTCTGATTAGGATAGAATGTGTAGTTGGGCTTTAGACTTCACGACGTTCATCAATTGAAGACGAAGATTTACTGAGGGGAGCTTGGAGGAACTTCATCAATAAAAGGTATGTGGAGACTAAAACTTATTTATCACTCAGAAGTTTATTCTGTTCTATCTCCTAATGAGACTAAGTCGTATAGCTATATAGACTTTAACATCATACACATTTGATATTTCGAGCGGAGTTTATCTCGCTTATCTATTTCTCGAAATATGTGTTGGAAGCTTTTTGCTTTAACTATGTTCATCATTATTCTTGATGAGTTTAGTTGGAGACAATCTATTTGTTGGAAACTAAATATTAAGCCAAAAGATGATCATGTAAAAATTTCCTTGAAACATCTTATATGATTTGTGTGAGACAACTCTATTTTAAACACAATTAGATTCATTTGATTATCTTTCATGATTGATTGATCATCATATTTGATTTACAAGTGTTAGATGAATGTGTCTAAGACAAAAGTGTTCATATGGCTAACTTCGGTTAACTGTTATTGAGCCAACTCAATATACACGTTTAGGTATGGTTACCCATATCTAAATGAAGGTATATTTCATTTTTGCGTAACAAGCTAAGACCATCTAACGGTGGAGATTAATTTCTTTATTTTTAAGCAAACTTAGCTTGAATCTTAAACCAGGTTTTCATCTAATGGTGAATATTGAATTCTTTGTTACTAAGCTATCTTAGCTTTTATTGAAAGAAAACCCTGATTTGAAAGACTATATAAAGGAGACCTCTAGATCCAATTATTTTATCTGTAGTTGTGTATTCTGACTAGAGTCGATTCTCATTTGACCTAGGGTTTTTCCAAAACCATATTAAGTTAACGACTTGAAGACTTCATTGGGATTCATGAAGCCAGATCCAACTATTTTATCTGTAGTTGTGTATTCTGATCTTACTTGTTATATCATATTGAGTACTATCTTCTCTAAGATTTGCTTGATATTTATCTCTAATAGGTAAGATATAAAAAGTAATCACAAAGTTCTTCGTCTTAGACTTTGTGATTCCACAGTAACTTTTTCTACCGCCATATAGTTAAGTTATTGTGAGGTGACTAATATTTCTAGGCTGCTCTTCGGGAGTATAAGACCAGATTAGTAGGTTCATGTTCACCTTGATTTATCATAAGACGGAACAAAACTTCATAGGTATTTCTGTGAGAGATAGATTTATCTATCAGAATAGACTTATCTGTGGGAGACAGATTTGTTTATCAAGTCTTCGACTTTGGGTCATAGCAACTTTTAGTTGTGGGTGAGATCATCTAAGTGAATCAAGTGCGCAGAATCTGATATTGTTCTAGAGGCGTAAGGAACGCGACTGTACCTTAATCGGTATGAGACTTGGTTAGGGCTCAACTACATTCCAGTCCGAAGTTAACTTGTAGTAGGCTAATGTTTGTAGTGGCTTAATACAGTGTGGGGTTCAAAGCTGGACTAGGTCCCATGGTTTTTCTGCATTTGCGGTTTCCTCGTTAACAAAATTTCTGGTGTCTGTGTTATTTCTTTTCCGCATTATATTTTATATAATTGAAATATCACAGGTTGTGCGTAGTTCAATCAATTGATAAATCCGACCTTGATTGTTGGATGGAAATTGATTGACACTTTGGCATTGGTCTTTGGCACCATCCAAGTTATTTCTAATATCAATCTGGCTCACAGATTCTTATATGTTCGATTGCAGATTATATTGAGAAATAAAGATAAAGCTCTTTGATATTATTCTTGGTTGAGCTCGCTTTTAAGATGGTACTCTCGGAATTATATTGGAGTTTAGTCCATACAGATTTCCGAACGAATTATTGAGTGTGGTTGTTATACCCCCCGCTTTTTCATCCGAAACTCTTGTTTACGTACCTAGTATGCGAACGGATTTACCTGAGAAGGTCCAGAACTCTTGTTTGCATACCTAGTATGCGAACGAGTTTACCTTAGTTGGGTCCGAAACAGTTGTTCGCGAACGGATTGACTAGGCCAAGGTTCGGAGCTGTTGTTCGCGTACCCAATTTGCGAACAAAGTGGTTAAGTTCTAAAGTCGGTAATGTATGATTCTCATACTCATGAACTAAAACATTTATGATTTAAGGAATGAAAATTATCTTTGCAAACCGTGGTTTAATGTTCATGAATTGATTCCTGCATGAGTACTTTTCATAATCATGAATCGAACCAATTTTGTTTCAATCTGTTCATATGTATTTTTATGAGATAGTGAATAATTGGACAACTCTATTGAAATACACGTTTAGGTACGGTTACCCATATCTAAATATAAGTATATTTCATTTGTGTGTAACAAGCTAAGACCATCTGACGGTGGAGATTAATTGCTTAATTTCTAAGAAGACTTAGCTTGAATCTCAAATTAGGAGTTCATCTAATAAGCTATCTTAGCTTTGATTGTAAGCAACCCTAATTCGAAAGGCTATATAAGGGAGAACTCTAGCAACTGGAAAACCTAATCCCGACACTTTTGTGTATCCTAGTTGCAAACTAGAGTTGATTCTCCTTTAACCTAGGTTTTCCAAAACCATTATTAGGTTAACGACTTCAAGAATTCATTTGGGTTTCGTGAAGCCAGATCCAACTATTTTCTATGTAGTTACATATTATGATCTTACTTGTTATATCTTATTGAGTTTTATCTTCTCTAAGATTTAGTCGAGATTTATCTTCGATATGTAAGATATAAAAAAGTAATCATAATAGTCCTTTGTAATTGGCTATAATCCTCCTTTAGTTACAGTAGACGGTGTAATTGTTATAAAGGATATTGATGATTATGATGTTGTCGAGATTCTTGCTGCAAAGAAAAATTATGACGGATTGAATGATATCTTCCATGCCATTACCCCAGATCTTCATCACCATGTGACTACGTGCACTCGATCTAAAGATGCTTGGGATATCTTAGAAACCGTATTTGAAGGGAATACCTCTGAGAAATAAGCTAGGCTTCAAAGCCTAAATTCTGATTGGGAAAACCTTCGTATGGCTGATAAAGATTCATTTGATCAGTTTAATCACAAAGTGTCTAAAATTGTTCTTGCATCTTTTGCATTGGGTAAGACTATTCTTGAAAAGGACATTGTGATAAAAATTCTTAAATCTCTACCAGCTAGATACGATTCTAAGAAACATGCCATCGTTGAGGGAAATAACCTTGAAAAACTTTCTAGAAATACTCTTGTTGGAAAGCTAAAGATTTTTGATATTGAATAATTAAAAGAGAAAAAATTCGAGTGTCATGCAATCCTGTTGCTACACCTGATGTAAATTTTTATGTTCTAAATTGATTGATATGAAGGATGAGAATTGCTTTAACTCAAATCTTTCACTGTTTGTACAACAGTTAAAGAAAACTCTTAGACGTAGAAAAAGAAAGTCTCTTAAAAAATCTTTCTCATCAATCAATGAAATGGATAGAAAAGTTCACAAAGACTATGATAATGGAACTTTTTCCAAGTGCTACAGATATCGTCATCATATCTCTCCAACAACTCTGATTATTCCATGGTAAACAATCTAACTTCCCCAGAAGAGAAAATTGATCTCTTGACCAAAGATCTGTACTCAATGAAGAGGATGTTTCAACTTGAGAAGGAAGCGTGGATTAAAAGGATTGAAAATATGGAATGTCAACTGAAAAAATTAAGACAAGAAAATACGATATCTTGTAACCGTGATCATAAGAAGAAGGATCGATTCTCTTCGAAAAACTCTTTTAAACTCAATCATCATACTACTCATAAAAACTTGTCACTTTCAAGCTCTTCTTGTAAAGGGAAAGACGTGACAAGATACAAGGGCACAACAATCTTAAGTCTTCCTTGTATAAAAACCAGGATCACCTAAAGAAGGATTGCATAAGGGTTCTTGAAAATCCTTCTTCTAGTAATTTACTTTATCAGAAGAAGAGAAGAAAATCTTATCATAAACCAACATCACTTTCGAAAAGGTCTTTCAGAACCATTCATAGTTTGCAAAAATCGATAAATAGAGCACGCAGAACATTGTGGGAAAGGAAGATGGCCCTTATTGGTTATTCCCCTGTAAAGAGAAATCAGAGACAAAGAATAAGGAAATCTTCATCTCCTCTTGAGAAACCACCCGATCCATTACTGGATGGGAGAAAATACAAGTTGTAATAGTTTTTGAGATTTTTCTTGTTTTCCCCTGGACAAGAACCACAATCTCCAAGAGGGGTGTGAAAAGTTTTCTAATGTGTCATAATTCTTGAGATTGACGAGAATCCTTCTCATGACTGACTTGTTCATGTATC
Source organism: Papaver atlanticum (assembly GCA_023531105.1). Taxonomy (NCBI): domain Eukaryota; kingdom Viridiplantae; phylum Streptophyta; class Magnoliopsida; order Ranunculales; family Papaveraceae; genus Papaver; species Papaver atlanticum. Next base: position 2,348,456 of record JAJJMB010004060.1, on the reverse strand, counting down.
TCTTTCTTGTGCTCTAAATTCGTTTACTAAGATAAGAACCATTTCTTGTGTTTTTGTTCGTGAAAATAGTTTTCACACATCCTGGGCATGTGCACGAGGCTTGTTTGATGAAACCCTGTTGGGTTATCCAAAATTCTTTTAAGGTTTTGGTCAAAGGTTATTTTGGGGAATTATTCCTTATCTTCTTTCTTTTAAGGTTGAAGGTTTCATTTCCTGAGAAAGTATTTCATTTATTTTTATCATGTCCTCATCAAGTCTTTCCAATAAAGAAGATGATGTGTGGACGGTCTTTTCCCTTCTAGGAAAGTTCGTTTTGATTCTTCTGATAATGAGTTAGATCAAAACAAACGGGATTCTTCCTCTTGTGAGAATCCCTCAACCTGTCATCTTGAGAATCTCTCACTAACTATAAATCTTTTTTTAGAACAAGTTCATGCATTGAAGAATGAACTCGAATCTTCAACCAAAAGACTTGAGGATAAGATCGATAATCTTGAATCCAGGATTGATCTGATCGAAGATGAAATTGATGAATACAGGGAATATGAGAAGAGTCTCCAAAGTAAGTGAAATGTTTTCTTGTTATTCTTCAAATAATGTCTAGGAAACTTCTTATGAGAATTCATTCTTATATTTAAGAAGGAGAACTAGGGATTGGAATAACAATTTTTGTGATTACACATATCTATTGCCAACGATTTTCATCTTGCAATGTTTTTAGATTTATTTATTTAAATTCTAAAGTTTTTTGGAAGATGATTTTTTCAGTATTTAGTCTTTTTGATTTCATATATTGCAATTGTTTATGAGATATATATGTATTTACGTTCGTGAACTGTGCTTATCTCATACATGCTCAAAAGTTAAGTCTATTATGTCTTTATGCAAATATTGATAAAAGACAAAATGAACTTTTGGAAAATTATGCAGTATTGATCTTTCCCTGATCAAATTTTATGTGAAAGTACTGTATGGCTCCGTAAGTTTTCTTATGTTGAGTGTTTCCGATTAAATTAATCAATCAGATTTTCTTGTGGTTAATTTATTCGAGCTTACTGGATACAAATCCATGTGATTTGTTAATGTCCAAAGAAATCCTTCTTTTCTCGTAAAAGTAAGGTCGCTCATGTTGTTCTCTTGGGAATGACATCAAATGGGGGAGAGTTTTTAAATGAACTTGTGCTTGATTGCTATATCTTTGTGGGGAGTGCGGATGTGGAATATTGTAGGAGTTATCTTGTATCTTTATAAACTCTTTGATGAAATACACTAAGTTTCGACTATGTGAAATCATCGAAATAAGTTGATATGTCCTCTTTTAGTCATGATTTTTTTTTTTGGAAATTTCATTATGATCTCGTAGTTTTCATACCTTTGCCAATTTATATTGACAAAAAGGGGGAGAATTATTTGGTAGTTCACACTACATACATATGGTTTACGAATCATTATGTAAGGGGAAGTGGTTTTCATTGTAAGATGGAAGTACTGACTAAGGGGGAGTGGTACATATCACCATAGTATTATTTAAAAGTTACAATACAATTGGACTTTGATTCTATATAATAATACTATGACACTGTATAACAATGATTGAGAACATATGTTTTCTTATTGTTATGGCTACGGATCTTCAACAACAATGATGCTGAGTTGAACACGTTCAGAATAGCTGGAGTACTTAGAGTAACGAAGAATTCAAGGAAAGTTGAAGAGCGAAGGAAATCAAGCATGATGGATGAGAAGCTACAAAGTTTATTTATTTGGTAATCCATATGTATTGATAGTTTTGTCACTAAAATTGACAAAGGGGCAGATTGTGAAAATGCGGGGGTCTAACAACCACACCCAATATTTCGCTTAGCAATCTGTATGGACTAACTCCAATATACTTTCAAGAGATTCAACTAGACATTCATAATCAATCTTAATAAAAGTATATCTAAGAGTTATATCTCAATTTTTCAATTTAATCTGCAATCAAACAAATAGGAATTTGCGATCCCGATTGAATATAAGAAATAACTTGGACGGTATCAAAAACCAATATCCAAGTGTCAATCAATTTAATCAACAACCCAAAGGTTGGATTCACAAACTGATTGAACTTACGCACAACCTGTGATATTTCAATTATATAGAAAATATAATGCGGAAAAGATATAACACAGACACCAGAAATTTTGTTAACGAGGAAACATCAAATGAAAAAAAAAAACACGGGACCAAGTCCAGATTTGAACACCACACTGTATTAATCCGCTACAGACACTAGCCTACTCAAAGTTAACTTCGATATGGAGTGTAGTTGAGCCCTAACCAATCTCACACTGATCAAGGTACAGTCGCGTTCCTTACGCCTCTGAATCCCAGCAGAACTCTGCGCACTTGATTCCCTTAGCTGATCTCACCAACAACTAAGAGTTGCTACGACCCAAAGTCGAAGACTTGATAAACCAATCTGTCTCACACAGAAAAGTCTATTGAATATATAAATCTGTGTCCCACAGGAACACCTAAGAGTTTTGTTCCGTCTAGTGATAAATCAAGGTGAACAGGAACCAATTGATACACCGGACTTATATTCCCGAAGAACAGCCTAGTAATATCAATCACCTCATAATAATCTTAATTGTATGGTAGCGAAACAAGATATTGTGGAATCATAAACGATGAGATGAAGATGTTTGTGACTACTTTTTATCTTGCCTATCAGAGAATAAATATCGAGCAAATCTTAGAGAAGATAGTACTTAATCACGATAGAAAACAGCAAGATCAGAACATGCAACTACAGAGAAATAGTTGGGCCTGACTTCACAATCCCAATGAAATCTTTAAGTCGTTAACCTACAGGGTTTTGGAGAAAACCTAAGGTTAAAGGAGAATCGACTATAGTCGCAACTAGTATCACATAGGATGTGTGGGGATTGGATTTCCCAGTTACTAGAGTTCTCCTTTGTATAGTATTGAAATCAGGGTTTGCAATCAACGTTACCTTGGTAACAAAGCTTCAATATTCACCATTAGATGAAAACCTGATTAGACTCAAGCTAATATCTTTCAACCGTTAGATCGAACTTAGCTTGTTACACACAAATGAAAAGTTACTTTTTTTAGATATGAGTAACCGTACCTAAACGTGTGCACCTTGTTGTCTCAACAATAGTTAACCGAAGTTATCCATATGAACACTTTCATATTAACCTTATTCATCTTAACCATAACGAGTTCAAATGACTCAAATAAAACTAGTTCTAGAGTTGTTCAATTGTTTATATTCTTATAGAAGTATACAAGACACAATTGAAGCACAATGGATTTTGATTCACTCGAATCAATTCATGAACATTATAGCCACGGTTGCAAAAGATTTCATTCCTTATTACATAAATGTATTAGTTCATGAACAAACAGATTTTAGAACATAACCTTCTCAAGTATGCAAACAGATATGCATACCTAAGTGGTCGTACCAAGTTTGGGTAGGCCAGTATGTGAACGGGTACACATACCATCCAACCTCAGTTAAATTACGGAACTTAATACTCACGCGAGTATGCATACCAGTATGCATACTGAGTTCCCAGACTTTCAAAAACCAACCAGTACGTATACGGGTATGCATACTTGGTTCCCGGACTTGGAATGTCTTGCAACAATTAGCATACAAGCACGCATACTGTGCTATATCCAATCATGGTTATTTGTTGTAAACTCCCATTTCAATCATTGAAACATTCTTAGAAGACGACAATAGCTGTCTCACACAAACTATTAGCTTCGAAGCAATTTTCAATTGATCGAATGATCAATACGAAACATTCCGAGTCTACATCAAATAACTGTCTCACACAAATCATGTAAGATTTTACAAGCCGATTTTCACAAGATCATCTTTTGACTTTCGTCAAGAATATAAGATGAACTTGTTAAACCGAAAGCTTATCAACACATATTTCGAGAAATATGTAAGCGAGTTAAACTCAACTCGAAATATCAAATGTGTATAATCGAAGTCTATATAGCTATACGACTTTGGCTCAAATAGGAGATAAAGTAGATAGACTTTTGAGTGATAGATGAGTTCAAGTCTCCACATACCTTTGTTTGATGAAGTTCCACAAGCTCCCCTTAGTAGTTTTTCGTCTTCAATCGATGAACGCCGTGAAGTCTAATTCTCAACTACACTTTCTATCCTAATCCGATACTTAGCTATAAGTAGACTAGAAATCAAGACTTATAGTTTTTGAAACTAAACTTTACAACAAGCTTGAGATAGCAACGCTTGCGAGTTCGACCGAGCAGTGCTCTAACAATCTCCCCCTTTGTTAATTTTAGTGACAAAACTATCAATACATTTGGATTACAAAATAAATAAACTTTGTAGCTTCTCATCCAAATGCTTTATTTCCTTGGTTCTTCAACATTACTCGAAATCTTTGTCACTTCCAAGTACTCTAGTGATTCTGAACGTGTTCAACTCAGCATCATAGTTGTTGAAGATCCGTAGCTATAACATTGAGAAAACAGTAGCTCTCAATCATTGTTATACAGTGTCATAGAATTATTACACGACATCAAAGTCCAATTGTATCACAACTTTTACAACAATACTATGGTGATATGTATCACTCCACCTTAGTCAATACTTCATCTCATATGAAAACCACTCCCCCTTACATAATGATCCGCAAACCATATGTATTTGTAGTGTGAACTACACATTAATTCTCCCCATTTTCGTCAATATAAATTGGGAAAGGTATGAAAACTAGTGGGATCATAATGAAATTCTCATAGAGATACTTCATCACTAAAAGAGAACATATCAACTTTGTTTCGATGATTTCACATAGTCGAAACTTAGTGTATTCATCAAGGAGTTTATAAAGATACAAGAAAACTCCTATAATATTCCACAACCGCACTCCCCACAAAGATTTGGCAATTAAGCACAAGTTCAAATAAGAACTCTCCCCCATATAATGTCATTCCCGAAAGAACAATAAGAGCGACCTTACTTTTACAAGAAAAGAAGGATTTCTTTGAACATTAACAAATTACATGAGACATGAACTTGTATCTAGAAAACTCAATTACATTAACCACAAGAGAACCCATGATTAATTTAATCAGAAATGCTCAACATAAGAGAACTTACGGTGCCACACAGTACTTTCACATAGAAGTGGATTAGGGAAAGATCAATACTGCGGAATATTCCAAGATTCATTCTATTTTTCATCAATTTTGGCATAAAGACGTATAATAGACTTAATCTTTGCAATCAAATGTTCATCCTATCTTCCATCAATATTTGCATAATGACATAATATGCTTAATTTTTGACATATATGGGACAATCATAGTTCACGGACGCAAACAAACATATCCCATAACAATTTTTGCAATATATAAAACCAATAAAGATTAATACTGCAAAATCATCTTCCAAATAAACTTTAGAATTTAAATAAATAAATCTAAAAACATTGCAAGATGAAAATCGTTGGCAATAGCCATGTGTACTCACAATAATTACTAACCCCTAGTTATCCTTCTTAAAACACAAGAATAAATTCTCATAAGAAGTTTCCTAGACATGACAAAAATCAAGTTTCTTTAATAACATCATACCTTTGAAAGGGTCCATCATAAAAGGTATCACTGATATCCTTGATTCCTTTGACCGAAGAGAATCTATGTTCATGAGTTAGAACATTAACTTTTCGATCAACAATGCGGGCAAGATGCCTAGCTTTGACACAGTCCATGATGAGTTTCTTCTTCTGATTCCTGATCAAGATATTTTGATTATCAAGGATTTTGGTCTGACCATCAATAAGCTGATTTATTTGCAGTTGAAGATTTGCAAATTTGACCTTAGAGTCATTCTGAAAAAGTATTAGATTCTCCAATCCAGGAGTTGTACCCTTTCCTTTCAATCATCTTTTTCAAGACAAGTTCTTGAACTGAAACACATCCTTTAATGACTTCTTTCATCTCAAGATTCACCACTTCTTGAGGTCTTGAGGAGTTCTC
>JAJJMB010004060.1:2213472-2342311 GCA_023531105.1 Papaver atlanticum | reverse complement strand
CCCCCCCCCCCCCTCTTTTTAATTAGGGAAGGCAAAAACAATATATAAATGTTTTCGAACAAGAGAGGGACACCCTTGTAATGGAAACCCTAAAAATCCCAAGAAGACATGGATGTTCGTGGACTGGATGTGACGGGTTAATGGATAAGGAAAGATCCAAGAAAAAAAAATACTTTCTGTTTTAGATACAAGGATGAGATTACCTAGAGCTAGGTATCAAAGTGAGATGTAATCCCACCATGAGTATTGAGAGATGAGTTGTAAATACAATTTGAGTGTTTGAATCTAGTATTCCTTACCTTCCTTTGGCTATTTCTCATTCCAGAAGAATTCGACATAACCTTTTTAGAAAATCCATCATAGGAAATTTTATGAGGATTAAGTCTAGGACCTCTAGAGATCAGTTCCAGAGGGTAAGAATTGAGAGAATTCCTTCTCCTAGACTTAGGTCTACCATCCTTATTCTCAATAGCACTGGGAATGTGTAAGTTTGTAGAACACAAATTACCACATTAAGAGGGACACGATTCCTGTGGCGATTCCTAGAGGAGTGACTCTGGAAACCTTGTGCATGATAATTATGGTTTTCTGCAGGAATGAAATCCATTGTAGATGTCGTTAGACAATTTACTCTGTCGATAGCATAAAGAAGTAGATTTTAAAGCTCAGAAATCTGTTTCTTTCTAGCAAAACAATGTGAATCATAATGATTTGTTTTCCCACAGAAGGAACAGGTTCATGGAAGAGAAACATCGGAAGAAACCTGTTTTAAACTAGTATCCCTATTAGAAGACTGCATGACATGTGAACATTTCTTAACAGATGCTTCTTTAGAAGTATTTTTCTTTATGTACAGAAGTTCCTATGAGAATTAGAGAATGGTACGGAAGAAGGTTTACTCAATAATTTTTTTTTTACCTTTCGTAGGATTTGCACTGTTCCTTGGCTAAAAGCAGAGATGCAACCAATTTCTCTTTTTCAACACGAAAGCTGTTCAGATCTGATGAATGAGTCTCGATCAAACGTTTTTGTCTAATTGAATCTTCTTTAATAATATCATAAAGAGTACTAATCTTTTCACGCTGTAGAGTAGTTTCTTGAACAAGTTTTTTGATATTGTTAGAGAAGGACTCAATGATGCTATAGAGTTCCCGTTCTAGACCAATAGACTTCTCAAGTTCATCAATGAGCTGACCATGTTTTTCTTCAAGAGAATTTATCTTAGCTCCTTGAAAATCAATAATCTCAGCAGAATTTTTTTGAGTTCTGGTGAGTTCCATTTCAGCTTCAGACATAGTATTAAATGTCATATCAGAGGGAATGTTATCAGAATTTGATAGTAAAAAAAATTCTTACCTCGGGAATCGGAAGAATCAACAAAGGAGTTATCCTTGGAGGTAAGCCCAAGACATTTAGCATAATCAAAACTTTTGGAACACATTTCTGAGTGCGCGAGTTTGAGATAAACAACTATCCAAACAAATCAGATTGCCATAAACACAGACTTATGAGGTCTTAAATGTGTTTGCCTGCTCTGATACCAATTGAAAAAGCGGGGGTCTAACAACCACACCTAATATTTCGCTTAGCAATCTGTATGGACTAACTTCAATATACTTTCAAGAGAATCAACTAGACAGTCATACTCAATCTTAAGAAAAGTATATCTAAGAGTTATATCTCAATTTCTCAATTCAATCTGCAATCAAACAAATAGGAATTTGCGATCCCGATTGAATATAAGAAATAACTTGGACGGTATCAAAAACCAATATCCAAGTGTCAATCAATTTAATCAACAACCCAAAGGTCTGATTCAAAAACTGATTGAACTTACGCATAACCTGTGATATTTCAATTATATAGAAAATATAATGTGGAAAAGAAATAATACAGACACCAGAAATTTTGTTAAGGAGGAAACCACAAATGCAGAAAAACCCCGGAACTTATCTTGTTATACACAAATGAAAAGTAACTTTATTTAGATATGAGTAACAAGCTGTCTAATTAGGTTCGATCTAACGGTTCACTTTTCATTTGTGTGTAACAAGCTAAGTTCGATCTAACGGTTGAAAGATATTAGCTTGAGTCTAATCAGGTTTTCATCTAAAGGTGAATATTTAATGCTTTGTTACCAAGGTAACATTGATTCCAAACCCTGATTTGAAGACTATATAAGGGAGAACTCTAGCAACCGGGAAACCTAATCCCCACACCTTATGTGTGATACTAGTTGCGACTAGAGTTGATTCTCCTTTAACCTTAGGTTTTTCACGAAACCCTGTAGGTTAACGACTTGAAGACTTCATTGGGATTGTTAAGCCAGAACCAACTATTTTCTCTGTAGTTGCGTATTCTCATCTTGCTGTTTTCTATCGTATTCAGTACTATCTTCTCTAAGATTTGCTAGAGATTTATTCTCCGATAGGCAAGATAAAAATTAGTCACGAACATCTCCATCTCATCGTTTGTGATTCCAAAATATCTTGTTTCGCTACCATACGATTAAGATTATTGTGATTGATATTTCTAAGCTGTTCTTCGGGAATATAAGACCGGTGTATCAATTGGTTCCTGTTCACCTTGATTTATCAAAATACGGAACAAAAACTCTTAGGTATTTCTCCGGGAGAAAGACTTATCTATTCAATAGACTTTTCTGTGTGAGACAGACTGGTTTATCAATTCTTCGACTTTGGGTTGTAACAACTCTTAGTTGTGGGTGAGATCAGCTAAGGGAATCAAGTGCGTAGAGTCCTGCTGGGATTCAGAGGCGTAAGGAACGCAACTGTACCTTGATCAGTGTGAGATTTTTTAGGGATCAACTACATTCCAGTCCGAACTTAACTTATAGTAGGTTAGTGTCTGTAGCGGATTAATACAGTGTGGTGTTCAAATCTGGACTAGGTCCCGGGGTTTTTCTGCATTTGCAGTTTCCTCGTTAACAAAATTTATGGTGTCTGTGTTATTTCTTTACCGCATTATATTTTCAATATAATTGAGATATCACTGGTTGTGTGTAAGTTCAATCAATTGTGAATCCGACCTTTGGGTTGTTGATTAAATTGATTAACACTTGGATATTGGTTTTTGATACCGTCCAAGGTATTTCTTATATTCAATGGGGCTCGCAAATTCCTATTTGTTTGATTGCAGATTGAATTGAGAAATTGAGATATAATCTTGGATATACTTTTCTTAAGATTGAGTCTGACTATCTAGTTGATTCTCTTGAAAGTATATTGGAGTTAGTCCATACAGATTTCTAAGCGAAATATTAGGTGGGGTTATTTGACCCCCGCATTTTCAGTTGGTATCAGAGCATGCAAACACTTTTAAGACCTTTGTAGCGATCTGACTCTATGGACAGAGGTGTTATCTCTACAAACGTTTCCAGTCTTCGATGGCTCGAATTACTTATTGTGGAAAATTGTTATGCGTTCCTTTCTTCAAGCGCGTGATTTTCAATCATGGGTTTATGTTCTTAATGGCTATGATCCTCCAATGGTTATAGTAGACGGTGTTTCTATTGCAAAGGATGTTGGTAGATATTAACCTAACGATATTATCGCTGCAAAGCAAAATTTTGACGGCTTAAATGCTATCATTCATGCCATTACCCCAGATCTTGAGCACCATGTGACTACGTGCACTCGGTCTAAAGATGCGTGGGATATCTTGGAAACAATGTTCGAAGGGAATACCTCTGAAAATGAAGCTAGGATTCAAAACCTAAATTCTGATTGGGAAAACCTTCGTATGGATGATGAAGATTCATTTGATGAGTTTAATCATAAAATGTCTAAATTTGTTAATGCATCTTTTGCATTGGGTAAGACTATTCCTGAAAAGGACATTATGATGAAAATTCTCAGATCGTTGCCAGCCAAATACGATTCTAAGAAACATGCCATCGTTGAAGGAAATAACCTTAATACTTTATCCAGAAATACTCTGGTTGGGAAGTTAAAGATCTTTGATCATGAGCATACATCCAAATCTAGAAAGGATATTGCTTTCAAAGAACAAAAGAACACTAAATTACTTGATAAAAGTAAAAGTGTTTTCATCTCTGAAGATGATCCTTCTGAGACTGATTCATCAGATGAAGATCTTGACAAGTCAGTCTCTTTGATCACAAGACAGTTTAGAGATCTTCTTGTGAAGAGAAGTAAACGGTTCGTCAGAGATAAACCTAAGTCATCAGTTAAACCTCATAATCGTGTTCCTCCTAAAAACAGGGATACTGACGATACTGATGACGAGGATATGCCACAGTACTTCAAGTGTAAGGGTTTTGCTCATTTTGCAAATGAGTATCCGAATAGTATAAAATACACTAGAAACAAAGGTCTTGCTGCAACTCTTGATGAAATATCTGATCACTATGATTCTAATGAAGACGAAAAATCAAGTGTTGCACTCCTCTGTGAAAATATTGATTTTGATAATTGTAGCAATACGTACTTCAACCTCAATATTTTTCCGGGAGAAACTTCAACCACTTTGGAGGATAAAATGGATTTCTCCTTGTCTTCTGGAAATTCTATTTTTAAATTTTCAGATTCTACCGTTTGTCTAGCAGCTTGCACATCTATTGTGTCTGAACCATCCTCTCTATTGACATGTTCTTATTGTACTTTCAAAGGTCATGAACTCTCCAACTGTTTCAAGTACAAACATAAGATAAGATATGTCAATAAACTTCAACGAAGAGCAAATCAACTAGCAAACAAGCTCAAACTTGTTGAGAAGTCGTCTGAGGTATGTAAACGTATCTCTTCTTCAAAGAAGTTAATTTCCAAAGATAAGAGTAGACCTCTAGAGAAAAGAGTACGGTCTAAACAGTCTGTTAAACAGAGTCTTGAGAATTCCGTTCAAGAAGGTTATGGTGTACAAATTTATTGTTCACCCCAGCACAACTTAATTGTGTTGGTTGTGTATCTTGTCTCATTGCCTGGTTCAAAAGAGACAAGGGGTTGCACACTTCAGGCTTTAGGAAAAGAGAAAAGATGTTTTGTTTTGCTTTTTTTTTTTCTCTTTGGTTTCGGTTTTCGCCAGTTTGGAATTCTTCCATCTTTTCATATCTAATTGATATTGAAAGGGCTTTCTCTTTTTGATCAATAAAAGAGGGTTAAAATCGACAATTCTGTCTTCTTTAGGGTTATGAGTTGTGCGTACGTGAATACTTTTAGTGTATAAATGTCATAATCCGTCTTTCCGAAATGCACTTCTGCCAAGCCGACTCTGTAAGATATGGGTACATCCATTTTCAGATGTACTTTCTTAGTAAAATTTAAAATAAATAAATAAAATAATCCATATTACCAAATTATCGTAATGTTATTCTTTTAACGTCAAGATTTGGTCAAACCTATGAGCTCTCATGTTTTTGACGTGTAAAGCTAAAGTGAGAATACATCCATCAAACATAAATGTAAATTGAACGAATACTTTTTCTTGGGCCTTTGACCCAATTGCCCTTTAGTCTTTCCAGTATATAAGCCTCTTAGGGTTTTCCGTCTGTTTTGGGGAATGTTCTCCTCTCGAAAGAAAATCATCCATAACCAATATCAAGTTAGGTTTTGCCTCCCTGCTTGGTACTCTCAATCCTACGTTCAAACAAAGGATTACTCCCGCATGATTCTTCTAATCCGTTTCTTGGTACTGGCATAAATTATATTTGAAGATCAATAGTCATCTGTCTTCGATTTGGTGGAATTTCTATGACGCATTTGAAAGTTTTATACACTGACGCAAATTGGATTTAAGCGATTTGAGGTAGGGATTTCTACGTAATACTAAAAATTAAACTATTTTGGCATGGATTTTATTTGCATTGGTTTACCTTAAAATATATATACGTATATACGATGATGTTGTTGGATTATAGTTTTTCTTCGTGATTTAAACCTTGCGATGTAATCTGTTTTTCGCGATCTTGATACTTGAAAGAAAAGGGACATTTTTCCTACATGGACTTTACATTTTCACTTAGCCTACGTGTTTGGTCCTCTGGTTTATCTTTATACAAAATTGATTGATCTTTTAGTGGTCTTGTCTCTTCTCCTAACTAAGTAAACGAAAATGTTAAAAGGCAATATTGCCAAAGATCATATGAATGTCATTGCTGACTTGCCACTTAATTTATGCTTTTTGGAACCATCATCGTGGCTTATGTGAAAAACAAAATAAGTAAATTGTTGATTAAGGAGCTGAAAACTACTTAAGTGTTACGTCTCCTACACTACATAGACATTTACAGTTAACAACACACTTAATGATTGATACGTCTTAATAATCGTATTAAGAAAATAAATGAGTTAAGAGCCTCGAATTATAAGAGACAGACATAAAGAAAATTATAAAGAAGATTTGACTTCGTGGTATAGGATTTAAAGAAGAAAAATTAATGATAATTTTTGGTCCGAGGAATATTAGTCGGTTGATTGTATAGTGAATTTTGGGTAATCTACTTGCTAAGAGATCAGGGCCTCGACTATTTAAATAGTTCGTGTGTACCGGTGGGCAGTAGATGGTGTTAGAGCCAAGAGATCGGGGCCACAATAGAAAGAAATACCTTGTGAGCACCGGTGGGCAATAGGTTGATTATGATTTGGGTTGCGGTCCATGGATAAACATTGGAGATGTCGAGTTTGTTGAGTTAACGGCCACATCTATTCAAATAGTGTGTCATGGTAGAAGGTATGGGGTTGTAAGTCAACATTATATAGTATTTGTTGAAAAGTCTATTTAAGACAATGAAGTGTGCGAGACTTACAAAACAAAAAGCTACGAAGCTTAAAAATACATAAAGAAATTGCTAAGTAATATTTGGTTGAACAGAAATTAATAATAAAGGTTCTAAAATAATTTAAGATATTTATTACTTAAATTTGAAATGTTATGGAGTAAAAGTTCGAAATAAAAATCAGTAAATCGTTAAAAGAGTTTAATTGTTTAATTATGCCTTTGATGCATTGTTTGGTTTGTTTTTCCGCCGCACTATATTATTTTTGGAAATTCTCTACTGGTTTGTGGTTGCTCACCCCTTTTCCCTCTCTTCCTACAGAGTATACAGAGACACTAGCTGAAGTAAAGACACTGTAATTTATCACGGGGATTTTGGGATCATTATTTCAATATCGTCGATGTGTTTTACTTTAATTGTTGATTACTTTAATTATGGATTGTAATCATTTAAAATTGTTTTGTAAGTATTTTAATTATTCAAAATATTTGTTGGATTTTCTTTTGTAGTTCTAAATTATTCTTATTTTAAAAGGAAAAATCTGGACCTACGATAGTTGCATCACCGGATTCTGGACTAAATTCTAGTGCCAGAATTAGCGGGGTGTGACAATAAAGGTTCCATAACCCTACATTCCTTTTTCCTTCTCTGAAAACTCTTTTTTATCACAAGATTACTTGTTGAGCCAGATTTGTGAATTCCTCTCACAATCTCGTACTGGTATGGAGAATCCAAGCATTATGTCTTCTGATGGGAAAGATGTTAACATGATTGTTAAGCCATCAATCATGAAGGAAAAAGAAAAATTTCCTGTACCTTCAACTTTGAAAATAAAAAGGAGGAATGTGACAAACCCAATAGCTGTTCCTTCTAATCTACAGAAGTTTTCTGGGGTTCTTGAAGATTTGAAGGAAACAAGAAAGGAGATTCAGCAAATAAAGGCTATTGTCTTGAGGACTCTCGAAATTCAGAAGGCCCTGGTTCGGCATCAGTCTAGAAGGTTTGTTGGAATTGACTCCTTTCTTCATGAACCTTATGTTCCTATGGCTGTTGACGACAAGGAGTTCGGGGACGATAAAGAATTTTTTTATAGGACTTAATGTCTAGGAAACTTCTTATGAGAATTTATTCTTGTGTTTTAAGAATGATAACTAGGGTTTGGAATAGCCATTATTATGAGTACACATAGCTATTGCAAACGATTTTCATCTTGCAATGTTTTTAGATTTATTTATTTAAATTCTAAAGTTTATTTGGAAGATGATTTTGCAGTATTAATCTTTATTGGTTTATATATTGCAAGAAAATTCATGGGATATGTGTGTTTGCGTCCGTGAACCATGGGTGTCCCATATATGTCAAAAGTTAAGCCTATTATATCATTATGCAAATATTGATGGAAGATAGGATTAACTTTTGATTGCAAAGATTAGGTCTATTATATGTCTTTATGCAAATATTGATGAAAAATAGAATGAATCTTTGTCTATTCCGCAGTATTGGTCTTCCCTGATCCACATCCTTGTGTAAATACTGTGCGGCTCCGTAAGTTTTCTTATGTTGAACATTTCCGATTAAATTGATCATGGGTTCTCTTGTGGTTAATTTAATTGATTTTTTTGGATACAAATTCATATTTTATGTGATTTGTCAATGTCCAAAGAAATCCTTCTTTTCTTGTGAAAGTAAGGTCGCTCTTGTTGTTCTTTCGGGAATGACATTTTATGGGTGAGAGTTCTTATTTGAACTTGTGCTTAATTTCCATATCTTTATGGGGACTGCGGCTGTGGAATATTATAGTTGTTATCTTGTGTCTTTATAAACTCCTTGATGAATGCATTTAGTTTCGGCTATATGATTGCATCTAAACAAAGTTGATATGTGGTTCTATTTTGGTCATGAAGTATCTCTATGGAAATTTCATTAGGATCCCACTAGTTTACGAACCTTTGCCAATTTATATTGACAAAAAGGGGGAGAATTAATGTGTAGTTCACACTACAAATACATATGGTTTACGGATCATTATGTAAGGGGGAGTAGTTTTCATGTGAGATGAAGTATTGACTAAGAGGGAGTGATACATATCACCATAGTATTGTTTTCAAAGTTATGATACAATTGAACTTTGATGCTGTGTAATAATACTATGACACTGTATAACAATGATTGAGAGCAACTTTTTCTCATTGTTATAGCTACGGATCTTCAACAACGATGATGCTGAGTTGAACACATTTAGAATCATTGGAGTACTTGGAACTGACGAAGATTTCGAGTAATGTTGAAGAACCAAGAAGATCAAGCATTTGGATGAGAAGCTACAAGGTTTATTTATTTTGTAATCCATATGCATTGATAGTTTTGTTACTAAAATTGACAAATGGGAAGATTGTTAGAGCACTGCTCGGTCGAACTCGCAAGCGTTGCTATCTCAAGCTTGTTTGTCAAGTTTAGTTGCCAAAACTATAAGTCTTAATTTCTAGTCTACTTATAGCTAAGTCTCGGATTAGGATAGTCAGTGTAGTTGAGCTTTAGACTTCACGGCGTTCATCGAATGAAGTCGAAGAACTACTCAAGGGAACTTGTGGAACTTCGTCAACAAAAGGTATGTGGAGACTTGAATTCATCTATCACTCAAAAGTCTATCTACTATATCTCCTATTTTAGACAAAAAGTCGTATTGCTATATAGACTTCCATTATACACATTTGGTATTTCGAGCCGAGTTTATCTCGCTTATCTATTTCTTGAAATTTGTGTTGGTAAGCTTTCGCTTTAACCAATATTCTTGAAAAAAGTCAAAAGATGATCATGTGAAAATCTCCTTGTAACATCTTACATGATTTGTGTGAGACAGTCATTTGATGTAAACTCGGAATATTTCGTATTGATCATTCGATCACTTGAAAATTGCTTTGAAGCTAATAGTTTGTGTGAGACAGCTATTGTCGTCTTCCGAGAATATTTCAATGATTGAAATGTGAGTTTAGAACAAATAACTATAATTGGATATAACACAGTATGCGTACTTTCATATGTGTTTTCCTAGTCCGAGAACCATGGTATTCATACCCGTATGCGTACTGGTTGGTTATGGAAGTTCGGGAACTTAGTATGCATACCGGTATGCGTACTGGCGTGAGTTTTAAGTTCCGGAAATTCAACTGAGTTTTGGAAGGTATGCGTACCCATTCGCATACTGGCGAACGCAAACTTGGTCCGGCCACTTAGGTATGCGTATCCGTTCGCATACTTGAGTAGGTTATGTTCTAAAATCGGTTTGTTCATGAACTAATACATTTATATAACAAGGAATGCAATCTTTTGCAAACTGTGGCTATAATATTCATGAATTGATTCGAGTGAATCAAAGTCGATTTTGCTTCAATTGTGTCTTGTATACTTCTATGAGAATATAAACAATTGAACAACTCTAGAACTAGTTTTATTTGAGTCATTTGAACTAGTTATGGTTAAGATGAACATGGTTGATATGAAAGTGTTAATATAGCTAACTTTGGTTAACTATTGTTGAGCCAACAAGGTGTACACGTTTAGGTACGGTTACTCATATCTAAATGAAGTCACTTTTCATTTGTGTGTAACAAGCTAAGTTTGATCTAACGGTTGAAAGATATTAGCTTGAGTCTAATCAGATTTTCATCTAACGGTGAATATTTAATGCTTTGTTACCAAGGTAACATTGATTGCAAACCCTGATTTGAAGACTATATAAGGGAGAACTCTAGCAACTGGGAAACCTAATCCCCACACCTCCTGTGTGATAATAGTTGCGACTAGAGTCGATTCTCCTTTAACCTTAGGATTTTAACGAAACCCTGTAGGTTAACGACTTGAAGACTTCATTGGGATTGTGAAGCCATAACCAACTATTTTCTCTGTAGTTGCGTATTCTCATCTTGTTGTTTTCTATCGTATTCAGTACTATCTTCTCTAAGATTTGCTCGAGATTTATTCTCCGATAGGCAAGATAAAAAGTAGTCACAAACATCTCCGTCCCATCGTTTGTGATTCCAAAATATCTTGTTTCGCTAACATACGATTAAGATTATTGTGAGGTGATTGATATTTCTAGGCTGTTCTTCGGGAATATAAGACAGGTGTATCAATTGGTTCCTGTTCACCTTGATTTATCAAAAGACGGAATCAAAAACTCTTAGGTATTTCTGTGGGAGACAGATTTATCTATACAATAGACTTTTCTGTGTGAGTCAGTTTGGTTTATCAAGTCTTCGACTTTGGGTCGTAGCAACTCTTAGTTGTGGGTAAGATCAACTAAGGGAATCAAGTGCATAGAGTCTTGCTGGGATTCAGAGGCGTAAAGAACGCGACTCTACCTTGATCAGTGTGAGATTAGTTAGGGCTCAACTACATTCCAGTCCGAAGTTAACCTCTAGTAGGCTAGTGTCTGTAGCGGCTTAATACAGTATTGTGTTCAAATCTGGACTAGGTCTCGGGGTTTTTCTGCATTTGCGGTTTCCTCGTTAACAAAATTTCTGGTGTCTGTGTAATTTCTTTTCCGCATTATATTTTTTATATAATTGAAATATCACAGGTTGTGTTTAAGTTCAATCAATTGTGAATCCGACCTTTGGGTTGTTATTTAAATTGATTGACACTTGGATATTGGTTTTTGATACCGTCCAAGTTATTTCTTATATTCAATGGGGCTCGCAAATTCCTATTTGTTTGATTGCAGATTAAATTGAGAAATAGAGATATAACTCTTGGATATACTTTTCTTAAGATTGAGTCTGACTTTTTAGTTGATTCTCTTGAAAGTATATTGGAGTTAGTCCATACAGATTGCTAAGCAAAATATTGGGTGTGGTTGTTTGACCCCCGCTTTTTCAATTAGTAGCAAGAGTTTGATAACAAAACTTGTTGTTGTAATTGGTTGGAAAATCTACCTCGTCATTGATTTCCACCTGCGTAGGAACAGCAAGCGTCAGTTGTCCCTACCATGCAATAGTTGATATTTCATCGTATTGGAAATAGGTTATCAACATCAATAGAATCCAATTGGATTCCACACTCACCAAATCAAGACCTAGCAAAGTGTTACCCTATCCGAATGGTAGATGATATAATTTATTTGATCTCTCATAAGTGGATCCTGGAAAAATTAAGTATGTTTCCCAATCTTATAGACCAAAAAATCATAAACATCATCTTTCACTAAGATAGCACCTAAGACAAAATTATATGGCCACACTCAAAATCTGAAAAATACACTACTTCATCGGGGTACAAATGTGACCAACCTACTCAAACCCCCCTCCCACCTACCAAATCCCTGTGGACTATACCATGCCTACCAAATATTCAATCTTTCTTGTGGAAATCAATTAATGAAGATCTATCAACCTTCTATCTCTTATATTATATCCATCTGACCAACTTTGACATTTTCCCCAGATACAACACTGATCCTGAATCAGTGATTCACCTGCCAATTCACTGTCCAACGGAGACTGCATCTCGGAACATCTTGCCCACTCAACTTTCAACCACACCGAACTCCAACGATTCCCCCATATTAACCTTGACGCCCCAGACAACCATTTCCCAAATCCTATAATAATCAGCACTAATATCTGTAATTTTCTCATTCTATTTTCTATTATGAACTCTATGGATGGCTAGGGATGAACTAATATACCGCCAAAAGCAATCAACATCAGAAGAAATCTTAACATGGGCTCAAAAACAGTAAAAAGAATTTTCTGCGACACTAGATTCCTTACCTCTGCCCTACCAGGAGATTCAACAATACTTAACCACCCAAGAGGAACCAAAAACATCTCAAAAATCTCGGTAGGATGGTCCACTCCGAACATGAACTGGATTATGATTAACACAGACGGGCAGCTAGGGGTCATCCGGGTTTTGCAGGTGAAGGTTTCATTTGCAGGGACTCTGACGCACGGACTGTAATGCCTCTAGCTTAACCTTTAGGAATAACGACTGCCTTAACTGCAGAAACTTGGGCTCTACTTTTGCCTTCAAGAACAGAAACAAAAAGGAAATGGCCAAAAATTCTCTTTGAGACAAACTTAGAGAACCTTCTGTGATTCATCACTTCCCTACACCCCATCCCGGCACATCTCATGGATGATTGAGGAAATAAAGAATAAAATTCGATAGATTTCGCAGGTTACTATCCAACATAATACAGAAAAGACAATCAAGCAGTCGGCGGATGGAAATAAAATGGAAAATTTCCAACCAAAATATGGGACCAGGCGACCAGAACATTTTGAAGACTTTTTTCTTTTTTCTAGTGAGTCATCACCATCCTTTTAACTCTATCCTTGTCACTATCTACAGGAGGTTCTTCTTCATCATCATCTATATTTTTTTCGTTGGAGAGATCAAAAGCTGATGAGCTAACAAGATATTTATGTGTTTAACGTAGTAACAATCTCTGAAATATAAGTATAAATCAGGGAAATCGTGGGAAATCATGGACGGTTTAGCAAATAATTGTGATTAACCCTAATGGTAAAACATCACCAGCAGAAATTAGCATGGGGACTCGCAAAAATCAATGGGATCCCGATGATGACGTTCTCTTTTTAGCTTTTTACCGGGTAATGGCTCTGTCAAAAAAGAAGTCCCTTACTAAATCATAACGGACGTATCTTACGGAATTAAGGAGGTGAAAGTTTCACCCTATTCAACACATTATAAGAGAAAACAGAGCAACAGTAGAACAAACCTTTGCCGTCACTAGGAACTGCTACCGTCAAGGCTCTAACATCATTAGTGCGAGCTCTTACATAACCAACGTAAACCCACTTTTTCACCACTTCTGTAGAGGAACTAACATTTCCGGACTTGGTGGTGTCACTAGAGAGCACAGTTCCTCACTTATCTATTTGCGCATATTTCATGTGAAAATTTCTATCTTCACCTTTTTTTGTGTGTGAAATTTTCGATTTTCACCGTTTTATCATTAGGAAAATTTCGTTTTTCACATTTTTTATAAGTGAAAAAAAAAGTTTTCACAAGTATTTTGGAGTGAAAATTTTTGTTTTCAATCTTCCTTAAGTTTTCGAGTGAAAAGTTCTTTTCTTCGCTTGTATTTGGGTTGAAAAATCATGTTTTCACATTTATATGTCACTATAGCGATAAGATTTATGGATGAAACGTATATCCTATTTTTCACCCGGAGAGAGAAAAAGTTTTCGTGGAGGGACAAAAGAAAGAGGCTGGAAAACCAAAATAACTAGGAGTAATTTTAGGAACATGAAAACCAAAATTAGTTAGGAGTTAATTTTAGGAACATGAAAATCAAGACTTTTATTAAGAAGGAGTAATTTTAGGAAAAATAGAGTTTTATTAATTGATTTCACGACTGTTTTACTTAATTAAAAGACTTAAAATTAATTTCTAAATTTGAGTAAAAGGTTAGTTTTGTAACTAGCCCGTAAACATAACTAACTTTGGGTTTTTAATATATGATATCTTATTGACGGGTTTCTAATATAAAAAAAAAAAAATCTTTTTGGGATAGAGAAAATTTTCCCCCATTTACTCCAATTTTTAAATATTTCCCATGGATGATATATACTCTAATCTATAAAATTTTGGTACATCCCAAGTAAATTACAATGAGATTGGTAACTTTCCCTAGAATCTAGAAACTAAAGACTAGGTCATTTAATTTTTTTTAAAGATATTAATATGGGTAGAATTGAAAATATTTAACTCTCTCCGATGTTCATTAATCTGCGTGAAAAACTCTACAACATCAAGTAAAATGGAACGGAGGGAGTATTACATTGCTCTACATTCCTACCGAAATGAGCGTATTCCGAGACGTATAACACCACCATCTACTACTTTGAAAATGAACCGTTGAAAATCAACGAAATTTTGGCCGTCGAAATTAAGACCGATAGATGGTGAGGTTTTATATTTCGGAATGTTCTAATTTTTGGTAGGCATGTGGAACTTGGTAAGAGGAACATATCCTCGAAGTATTAGCTTCAAATTCGTTACGGTTCGATTTTTATTCACAAAAATGACGTCCAACGTGTGAGATAGTGTGATAATAAAAATGTGAAGGTATTTTTACAAAAACTCCTCTGAATTATTAATCTTCTAGTTTATTGTGCATCTGTGTATTTACCTGCTTCATCCGAATGGATTGTTCGCATGTTGTGTTTGATGAAGCTCATAGTAATGATACTGCGTGTATTAATTCAAGCTCTAGTGTAAGACAACAAACACTTGAAACTCTTGTCAAAAAAAAAAAAAAAAAAAAAAACTTGAAACTTGAAAGTGTTAGTAGGAATCTTTGCAAAGTGGCACAACAGACTGACAAGCATAGGTTCGTGTTCGTGTTTATATTCTAGCTGGGTTTAGTTGAAAGTGCTACTAGAAATCTAGCCGGCCCTAAGATATCTTCCTCTATAATATGCCAATGGGCCTAATAGATTTTACTTTGCAACAAGGTTTGATATTTTAACTTTGTAGCAACAATTTACAAGCTATGAAACAATTTACAAGCTATGCCAACGTGTCCATGTCAGACACGTGTTGGACACATGACGCATGTGGGACACCGACACGACGCACGCGTAGAATAGTTATGAAAATTAGTATAATAGTTAATATTTGTACATGTGAGCTAACCCAATCGCATAAAATTGAGTTATTTTCATGTATTTGCGTGATTAATGTATTTGATATACCATAATACTATGATATTAGTGTATAAAAGTTATTTAACCAATTTATATATATATAAACTAACATATATATATATATAAACATGTCCGTGTCCTGATGATTTTGAAATTTTCCGGTCCCTGTGTCCGTGTCGTGTCATGTCTGTGTCAATGCTTCCCAGTTTGCAAGGCATTTCTCATGCATTCAGCTTTTTGAGTGTGCAAATTCAAAGTTGTTTGGAGCTAGAATCGGAATCCATTAATGTGCCTTGAGACTATTCTACATTTGCATAAGTTTGGGAAATTTCCGGTTGGTGTAAGTCGATTTTAGACGAGATCAACTTAGGATCACACAGTTTTACATTTATTAGTCTCTGGTCTTGGATCATTCCCGCACAAACCTTGGGTGGTCATGAAAATAACATGAATCTACACTGTACATAGGAAGTTAAATACAATAGGTTCAGGAGTCAATTTTCTGAACATTAAGTACATATTCGGGGCCTAACAAATTTTGATACAATATCTCAAAATTTGTTAAAAGTTTGACATTCTCTTAACTGCATGGGTACGTATAGATAATGCATCTCCATAGGATAACCTAGTTTTAGTTAGAAGATCAACAACTACCCAAAAGCTTTATCTATACATCCAAAATATCAAGAATGACAGGTAGATATATTTGTTTTCTTGGGTGATTTCGAGGATTTTGGTCTTTGAATTTGCATCTTTTTGGCCTTCATATCTCCCCTCTTTGTGGGGGCAATTTTCCTCTTTTCTTCCCACTTCTTTGTTTTGCTCGCATACCTAATAATTGCTTTCGCATTTCAACAATTCCCCGATCCCCATTGCTAACATACAAGTAATACAACTCTTCTAAAATGGATGAGTAACCAAATTCTTCCGAAGGTAAATCATGTGAATGTCGTGTAACAAGTAAGAATCGGAATTATAATTTTTCTAAATATGAACCATTCTCATAAGATTTTTTTTTTTTTTTTTTTGCTCAGCAGAGAAGGAGAATCTTTAGAAGATTATTAGAAGTTGGACGCATGATAGTGTAGAATTTTTATACCCTGGTAGTCTATATTGGGATACCTCACTTTGCTCGTCGATAGACGCATGGCAACAAAATTTAATTTCGGTAACTCCCACTCGTCGGATCATTTTTGTTTTCTTATTATCTATTTGGGTACACCTCCCTTTTCATTTCATTTGCGTCCTCAATTGCCTTTGTGTTTTTTTTGTTTGTTAGTATGTCCAAAAGGTAGCATTGTTCATGTTAAAGGTGTTAACTGTGACGTGCCAGCACGTTCGCGTGGACAAACACAGTTTTAATTTGGGCAAAACTCGAAAAATCAAAACACCACAAATCCAGCACAACATACCGAACACACCTGTCATACATGTAGTGCCGTGCCGGCACATTCTCTACCTATCCCTCAGCTAACGGAGTTACAGAGGTTCCAAAATAGGTACAGAGTAGAAATATATAAGACTAATACAAAGTAACACGTATATTGGGAACTAATGCAATCTAGTAGGGTATTGCTGTATCAGGCAATTTACCTTGGGAATTCCGTTAGATGGTAACAAAGAAAAATAGCCTTTATAAGGTGATAATGATGATTTTGATAAGTTAATGAATTTGGTTAAGTATATCATTAAGGTTTTCTCCTTTTTGACGCTTTAGGCCAAATCTATACCCCCTACGTAGAATCTTGTGAGTGAGACTCGATGATTCTATAAAAACCAAGGAGGTCAGCTTAATTAGTAACCTCGCCATTCTCTTAAACATTCCATAAACGAGAGAATCCTGATCAAACAAGTTACCATTTCATTTGCTTATCGAAAGTGATACATTTTTCCTTATTCGGTATACCTCTATTTTCTAGAGGATTTGTTGATCATTATCTAATTATCATTGTTACATTATCATCATTAATCATTGTCATTTTAATGGATTGTTTGTGTTGATCATACTACCTTTGTTTCTTGTCCATTGCACTCGGTCGTTAGAGATGCTAAATCATTTTTGGGCTCTTGCTTATAAATTTTAATAACTTAGGTTTTGCATTTTCCTCCACGTCAAACTATTCAAAGAACGACTAAACTACAAGCTCAACACATTTTGCAACCTACAAATATAGATTGCCTATTCCTGCAGGTGATGTACTCATTATCCAAATTCGAAACTCGTCAAAATCAGAATTTTATTTAACATTAGTAAAAGAATTAAAATACAATTTGTACAGGAGGTCCAGATGCCATTTTGAGTCTCCCCACCAGTTGTTTTTTTTTGTTGCACTTTGTGCTAGATGCTGTACCATTTTATTTTATTTTAATAAGTACCTTAGTTTGTGCATGCATATTTGGAGCGTACATATTAATTAAGGTAAGAGCAAGTAGAGGTATTTGTTCATACCTGATAACGCTCTGGCTCGGGCAAATGCCTCCGCATTACAGAAGCAAGTGAGAATCATTATTTACACATAAAAGCCTTGTACATTTATTTTCTTTGTCTTATCACACATGGCTCCACCACTATTACATATTAAGGCCTAAGTCTAACGCGTTACCCAAAATGGATACCTAGTAGGGATAATCTAAAACTTTAGAATGACACATGAACATGAAAAACCTGCATGTCCAATAAAAACTCAACCTCAAAATCATTATGATTCATTCATTCATTCATACAGAGAGCTAGGTATTAGCTGGAAGACAGATAGAGATAGGATACAAGACTACAAGCAGTACAACAGCAGCTTTTAGGCTTTTAGCCGAGATTGTGATTAGGTCATCATAGTACTCCTTGAGTCCCTCATTAAATTCAGCACCATAGTACTCCTGACTCTTCTCTCAGTATTTGATGCAAACTTCGTCCCCCACAATTACTTGCATTATCACAGACTTTCAGAAGTACAACTAGCAGTAGTCACTGATTCTAGTGAGGTTGAGTGAGATGGGACACCATTCATGCTGTAACAAACAGAAGGTAAGAAGAGGATTATGGTCACCTGAAGAAGATGAAAAGCTCATAAATTATATTACTACACATGGTCATGGTTGCTGGAGTTCTGTTCCGAGATTTGCAGGTATATATTTATCTTCCACAAACATATATACCAACATTACTACAAATTTGTACCCCAAAATAGCAAAACCTATGTTCATCATTTTAATGATGGGTCTCTTTGTGTAGCATCGCTAGATCTTTTTCTTTCCTTTTTCGTATAAAGCTCACTGAGTGATTTTGTTGATTACACACCTCCAAAGAAAGGAAACGTCGGAAATCATCTAAATCTATTTTTAGGAATGGTGTTTGTGTCACTTCCATCCATTCATATTTCATTACTTTTGATCTGATCTTTAGAATTGCATGGGCTTCAAAGTTAGCACATCTCTTGGTCTTTCTCTCTAAATATTTGATTTTACTTTTAGAGGTAGAAAATAATTACAAGTGATCATATGGAAATATAATGTAGGTCTTCAAAGATGTGGAAAGAGTTGCAGGTTAAGATGGATTAATTATCTTAGACCAGACTTAAAACGTGGTAGTTTCTCTCATCATGAAGCAGGTCTCATCCTTGAACTTCATAGGATTCTCGGCAACAGGTATGTGTAATTTCATTCCCGGTATATAGTTCATCAAAAAATTAACAGTTGTGGCATTTTTACTATAATAGTGTGACGGATCAGAAAATGCACTTTTTAAATAGCGTTGAAAGCATTACATGCAGATGGGCTCAAATTGCAAAGCATTTACCAGGAAGAACTGATAACGAAGTCAAGAACTTTTGGAATTCAAGCATAAAGAAAAAACTCATATCACCACCAAGAAATCATCATAATCATACCACTGAAACTACAACTATTTTTCCTGTGTCATCGACGTCGCACGTTAATACACCTGCTTCGACGTCTAATGAGGGTTTATTATCATCAGTACTAGTCAGTACTAATACAAACACTAATTTCACATTTCCTGATCATAACCAACATCCTAAACATGTATACGACATCCCTAGTTCAACATCATTGGTACAAAGTTTTGATCAAGGAATAGAATTCACAAAAGATCCAGTATTTCTCAATGTTGATTGGGTCAGTATGCCACAAACTTCTCAGCCTTTGTTATATGACCCTACGTGGTCCTCCTTTGATATCGATAATCATATGCACACGAATACCGATTCAATGGCTTTGATCAATCCGCATGACACTCTTCATGGTGATCAAAAGATAGAAGAATTCATCAATGGTAATGAATGCCGTATATTA
Source organism: Papaver atlanticum (assembly GCA_023531105.1). Taxonomy (NCBI): domain Eukaryota; kingdom Viridiplantae; phylum Streptophyta; class Magnoliopsida; order Ranunculales; family Papaveraceae; genus Papaver; species Papaver atlanticum. The sequence goes on along the minus strand of JAJJMB010004060.1, from coordinate 2,322,571 downwards.
TCTTCTACTAATACTTCTAATGGTCAAGTAGATCAATCAAGTACCGGAATCGCTCCGTGCTATTTCCCTTCTCATCAACAACCATTTTTATATGATCCTGCTAATTTACTCAACAATCAACTTGAATGTGCTGCTGATTTGATCTTCATTCCATCATCATCAGCAACACCATCATTTTAAGTAAGCATTTAAGTTGGTGTGGGGTGGTTAAATTGTTGAGTAATAAAATTAATAATTGTGTCGTAGCTGGATGTTTTTCAGTGACCCAATTTGGGCAAAGTTAATATTACAATTAAAAGGTTTGATATATATTTGTGGCAAAAGACTCTTTAATGTTTAGGAGGTAATTTATGGTGTTCAGTCTCTATATATGTATCTTTGCATTAATGTTTGCTTACGCCCACACTGGCACATTTGTAGTTTTTCTTCAAATATCCATTTTCTGGCTTAGCTTTTTTAATCAAGAAATGAACTCATCAGGTAAGGCCCCTTTCGAGAAATGGAACGAGGCGTGTATCCCATTTACATTTATATGATTCCTTCACCGGAGTTTATCAGAGAGTCTGTATGTCAAGTCAACATTAGTTGACTTGACCTTTATTCTATATTGTGTGTGAAAAGTCTGTGTGTTTGTAGTAACACAACAGCAATAATGATAGCCTATTTAATGCATATCATAACTCTCTGTAAGTTTTAATCATTTTCAACAATATCATTACATGTTTCTCATGGTATCATTCGGTTCGATCCAGAGACCAGTTTTAACAATTTTTCGTCTGCAATAACAATTTTCACACACAACTTCAAGCAGAATCATTGAATAGTTTATACACTTTCTCATACAATTTTTCAGACTAAATACATTTTTCAAGATTTATTCAAATTTTATCAAATCAAGAACAATAACAGAGTTCTTGATTTTCGATCGATACTCTTTTGAAACAATCATTGATGTCAGTAATAGTTTATCGAAGACGACGCAATATGGCTTTAAATTCCGCTGCTTCTGATGGTAATGCCTTGAATTTCACTCTTCCTTTTTCTAATATTGGAAATTTTGTTTCACTGGAGTTGGATTCAACGAATTTTCTTCTATGACGTGATCAATTCGAATCAATTTTATATTCTACGTCATTATATGGGTATGTTAATGGAGAAGAAGTAGAACCAGCAAAACAGATTTTGGTAGATGGAGTTCTTACTATCAATCCTAAATAGGTTTACTGGAAGAAGGTTGATTCTTTTGTTATGAGTTGTTTGAAGGCTACTTTTACTCCTTCTGTATCTGGAGATGTGTTGGGTTTTGTCGACTGCACATCAGATTTGGTCTTATCTTGAAGTCAGTTTCAAGAATCACTTCATGGCAAGGAAGAGTCTATTAAGGAATCAATTACATGGCTATAAGAAAGGTAACTCCACTATTCTTGCATATCTTCAAAATTTGAAAACCATTGCTGATAACTTGGTTGCAATAGGAGAAAAAGTTAATGAGTTAGATCTAGTCATGTATGTGCTGAATGGATTGGGAAGGGAGTATGATAATTTTGTTATTTCTGCACAAAACAGAGAAGTCCCTTTTACATTTGTTGAGATTAAACGTAGATTACTTAATCATGAACAATGGCTCCTTGAGCAGCAACAAGATTCTAGTCTAGTTTTCGATGCTCAGAATCCTACTGGTTTTTACTCCAAGAATGCTAATTATGGTAACGGATCTGGTAGAGGAAAGAGTAAGAATTCTGGGGGTGGTGCTTATAATAGTAACAAGAATACTGGAAATGGCAGTTATAACAACAAGAATAATACAAATTTTAAATCTAATACTTCTTTTGATGGTAATACTGGTGCTGGGAATGTGACAAGAGATTATTCTCAAGTGGAATGTCAGATATGTAGGAAAAGAGGTCATTATGCTAGCAGATGTCACTTTAGGTATTATCCACCACAGTATGCATCAAGTTCAAGTTCAGGCAATGGGTCAGCAAATGTAGCTCACCAACAATCTTCTTTTACTTCAATGGGTGAAAATATGAATTTTTCTGGACCATCTACTTCTGAGGCTCCTTAATGGCTTGTTGATTCTGGTGCAACTACACATATGACTGGTGATGAGAATCTACTTCAAAATACTTCTGGTTATAGAGGGAAGGAGAAGGTGCAAGTAGGCAATAGTAAGTCTCTTATTATTACTTCTACTGGAACATCTACCATTCAAACACCTAAAACTAGTTTTAGGTTGAACACTGTCTTGTTAGTTCCTGATATGAAGCATAATCTTCTTTCAATAACTAAGTTTACAAGTGATAATCACTATTGTTTTAAGCTAAGTCCTACTGGTTATGAAATTAGGGATCTGTGTACTCATGCTTTGCTTGCTCAAGGAACTGTAGTTAATAATCTTTATCCTTTTCATAATTCCATTTTACCTGTGTCTTCTACTTTTTCTTTATCTGCTACAATCTCTGCTCCTTCTCATATTTGGCATAGTAGGCTGGGACATCCCTCTAGTTTGATTTTCCATAAATTATTTTCTACAAAACAAATTCTTTTAGCAACTTCTCCATCATCTTCTATTTGTCATCCTTGTCAGCTTGCCAAAAGTAAAAAGTTTCCTTTTAAATTGTCTGATTCTCATGAAAATAAACCTCTGTCTTTGGTTCATTGTGATGTGTGGGGACCTACTGTTCCTTCATTGGATGGTTATAGATACTATATTGTTTTTATAGATGACTTTATTAGTAGATTTAATTGGATTTATCCAATGGAACTAAAGTCAGATGCTTCTCAATGTTTTGCTCATTTTAAATCTCATACTGAAAATCAGTTTTCCACAAAAATAAAATCTTTTCAAGTGGATGGTGCTGCTGAACTAGTTAAAGGTCCATTTAAAATTCTTCTTGAGAAAAATGGCATTAATGTTAGAATCTCTTGTCCTAAAACCCCATAACAGAATGGTCTAGCTGAAAGAAAGCATAGACACATTATTGAGATGGGGAATACATTGTTGTTTAATGCTAGTTGTCCAAAAGATCTTTGGTATGATGCCTTTTTAACAGCTAGTTATCTTATTAATAGAACACCAACTAAAGTCTTGCATTTTAAGTCTCCTTTTGAAGTGTTATTTGGTTGTGTTCCTGACTATTCTTTTTTAAAAGTTTTTGGTATTGTTTGTTACCTACATTTAACTCATGCCAGAGCAGATAAGCTTTCCCTTACATAAGGGCTATGTTTGCTTGACATACAGACTCTCTAATATAGTTTGCTTATATTCAGCCAGACGTGTATCAAAATAACAGTGCATCCATATCACAATCCATATTGACCTTGGAGCAGTGGCGGAGCCAGGTTTTCAAAATAGGGGGGGCTAAAAAAAATACAGTGAAGTACTAATAGTAACCACGGCCGAAGGCCGCTACAATTTTTTTTGGGAAGGAATCACATAATTACTGAGCAACTGTGGGTCGATATCCCTATATCAAATGAACAACCTCATGCATGAACTTTGGAATGGTGAAGAATAGAGATCATCATCAAATGAACAACAACAATGAAAAAGAATAATGAAGAAAATGACGGACAATATCAACAACAATGGATTAGTTGTAAACGGAAAAAATTGGAATGCAAAAGAAGTAATACTCATTGAACATGTTCTTTTCATGGTGACAAATTGCAAAAGAAATGTCCATCAAGTTTTCAAAAGAGGTATAAGGGAGCTAGGAGCCTATGAACATAATACTTTCCTATTTGCGGACTAAAAAAACTAATGGACGTGATGGACTAAAGTAGTGGAAGTGGTGCACTAAATATTTTGCCCCCTTAAACTGTCCCTCTTGGCCTCTCCTTTTCTCCCTTCCTCTTACTCTGCAGATGAAGGTATAAAACCACCGATAGATTTTGGAAGGTGGACGGATATTTTTGGGCTTTGGTGGACTAACTGACTTGAACAGGTGGACTAACTTAATGGACCTGGTGGACTAACTCCTAAAAAGAAAAATCCAAAGGGGAAAATTACTAACAAGTCAAGCTTTTGTGAGAAAACGGGGGGCTACAGCCAGGGTTAGCCCCCCTTTGGTTCCGCCACTGCCTTGGAGGACTATTCTTTCTCTTGTTCCATCAAAATAATTTTATCAACTCAAAAGGGAGCCCCTCGCTCCATATTTGGTATACTGTTAAGTTTAAAATATAAAATTTTGGCTTTTCACTTGGCAAATGAGGAATTTAGACTGATCAGAGTACCACAAGTGCATCACGTTCCTCGCACAATGGTGCAATTTCTCATAAGACTGTTGAGAGTTCTTTTCTTTGTAGGCGTTGAAGATTATGCAGAGAAGGTCTTGCTAATTAATTGTCATATAGGTCAATCGATTATTCGTTTTATTCGAGAAAAATTATTATTATCAAAAAATTCGAAATCTTTTTCCAGCTTCAATTATTGAATCATTGGGATTTTCGTTTCTATAGGATTATTGTTTTTGTTTACCAAAATGGTTTGTGCCTCGTGGGTTTAGTATGTTGATCGGATTGGATTAAAAGTCATAAATCAATCCAAGTTAACAAGTCGACTACTAATTTGGCACTCCTTGGATCTAAAACACACCCTCTGATAACCAAAGTCAGAAAGCTAGGTAATTGTGTAAGTTGCAGCCATATTATACTAGGGTTTTCCCTATTTGCCACCTACACTTTTTCTACTTGCCACTCACATAAATTTCCACCCTCACTTATCCTATTTGCCACCCATATGAATGTAAAAGTATTCTAAATGCCACCTATTGACCTTTTGTGTCAACAATAAAACCACCCCAATAACTAAAAAAACAACCACCGACCGTCACCATCTTTATAGTGCAAGACTAGTACCACTTATTTAAAAAGGATTTGTGAAACTTCATTCGAAGTTTCTCTTGATAGGTGTAGCCGCATTGCTACAAGTACTGTTTTCTTTGTGGACCAAATCACTATATTTGAAAAGAGAAACGTTAAAGTGAAAGAAAAGAGATACTAAGCCATACACAGAGAAACACAACATACGAATAACAAGTTCTCAATTGTACATGACGACAAAATGATCCTTTGGTTCATTAGTAATAATAATACAATTTCTTGTAATTTTATCATGATTTAAAGACCGTGTTATTGCCTTCCCTCCAAATGTTCTAATACACAGCGTACATATTCTCACTCCACACGTCTTTGCATCTTCCATAGAAAATGTTACTCCGACAAGAAGTCCAAGACTCAAAAGGCTTATGAATATATTCAGTGGACAATGCCAAGAAATTTCAAAAGCCTTGATGACTAGGTGAAGTATCTAGTCGTCCAGGTAACACAAACTGTTTCTTTGCAAAGTCTCCCGTATCTGGACGACTAGAGTAATTCGTGGTCGTCCAGAAATCGGTGACCAGTTTAACCAAAAAAAAAAAAAAAAAAAAAAAAAAAAAAAAAAAACTAATCAAACGAAAATGGATCACTTACTCGCCTCCAAACCTTCTTCACGTAATGTATTTTGAGCTAAAATAGCAAGCTAAATTAGCAAAATTTTGTTTCATATTCTATTCATCTAAGGTTTGGATATTTTGCCCTAAATTTTCAATCGTATAATCTTCCATGGTTATGATTTACGGATTATTTGTCGATTAAACTGTTGATTTCGTACGAATTAAATGATAAGAGTTAAAGAAATAATAAATTTAAATAATAATAATATACTAATTGAACAGAATTCTAACCTAGGGTTGATACTGTTTCAATGGGTTTTTAGTGATAACAGAGAACAAGAAATATTAGAGTGGTGGTAGTTATAGTCGTATTTATTTTGATTTTTGTAGGTGGTAATTAGGAAAAGGTGGAACTGAAAAATAGAACAATTTTAGAAATTCTGATGGAGTGACAAATAGAAAAAGTGAGGGTGGCAAATAGGTGAAGCCTTATATTAGTCGTTGGACTCTCAATCAAATGAGTCGAGTCTGTTTTATACCTTTCTTTTTTCTTTTTGCAAGTGCTCACTGACTGACTCTAAGGTCTAATCTAATCGTACTCCATTATATTCACAGACATCGTAATTCCTACTAATATACATACAATGAGGATTTGTGGACACTCCTATATACACATTATCATTCTTGATAAGGGTCATTTTTTTTTCATGAAACTCAAACGACAATGAATTTAAATATAATATTTTGATGATACATTTCTGATTTTATATTCCTAGACCAAAGCCCACAATCTACCGATCTTAAATTCAACCATTAATTTTTCTGATTTTTCAAATTGGTAGATGATGGTATTATACGTCTTGAATTGCCCTCATTTTTAAATCTAAGGTGTAGTTAACGGAGAAAGAGTTTCCACAATTACTACACGCCTCGGCCAATCAATGGGAAATATTATTCGAGGACCATTACAAAAGTAGAATAAAATTACAGGAAAGTAGAATCCTTATCCCAGTTGAAAATAGCAGAAGAGTAGTTAGAACGTACCCAATCTATGTTCATCAGTTTAGTGGTTCTCTCTCTCTATGTAACTCCTAGATCATTTTCTTTCTTTTTATCCTTCAACTCACCGGAGAAAAAAAAATTAAAAAAAGGAGGGGACGACGTGAACCTCATAAAGGAAACAACGGAACGGCGTTTGTGTCGCTTCCAGTAGTTTATGTTTCATGCTGATTTTTGATATTCGTTCCATCATCGTCAGCATCAGCAACACCAACATTTTAAGTAAGCATTTAGTTGGTGTGGGGTGGTGAATATGTTGAGTATTTATATGGTTTTTGTAAACTTGTATCCCAGGATACACTAACAACCATTAAATATATTATTTTTTCATAGAATTTATAACATTTGCATTTAGGATAATTTAAATATGCCTGTCATAATAATATTGTTACATTTCCTCATTTACCCTCATTAAATATGCTTCATCTCCACCTTTCCATTGTAATCTCCGTCTTCATCTCCTTTAAATTGTCTATCAGAGTCAGATATGCTCTTGCCAGATAATTTCTTATTCATTGCTAACAAATTTCAACTCCAAATTGGCTAACTTTGATTTGATATATTGTATTAACACTCATTAGATCCTTAAATCAGATCATTTGATTTTCATTGAATTGAGATAAAATGAAAATTATCTTCGTAATGGATTTTCATTGATTTGATATATTGTAATCTCCGTCTCCATCTCAGCAAAAACTCATCCTTCGTATTTTAATAACATCAAAATCTCAAAAATTTGTCGCGGTTTTGACTTTGAAAATTGGTCAGCAAGTATTTCCAGAATCACAGTGGAAAAAGAAGGTCTGCTGTAGGAGATAACAAATGATAACAACTAAAGACATCTTTATACAAATTCTTGGTCAATCATAAATCGTAATGGATAGGTCGATCTTAGATCGTAGTGGGTCCCACTAGCCATTATCAGATCATATTATAATTCTGTAGCTGAGGTTAATATAGGAAATTATCGTGTCTTTAATGGGAAGAGTTGATTTACCAAGATTTTTTATTTATTTATTTATTTATTTATTTTAGGGGATGAGAGAACAACGGCCAAAAGCAAAAATCCAAAATTACAAAGTAGAAATCGCATTTTCCTCCAAAGACAGACCGGAAGAAAAGCAAGAAGGTTGGGAAGATATCCACCATCGGTGAATATTATGCCCATTGGCATAAGCAGCGAGAAGATGGGCAGGTTCATTTGCCTCTCGCGGGATATCGACGAACTCAACTCTTTGAAGATGTATTGCAACTTTCTTTATCTGATCCACATATCTAATCAGTCTCCAGGGAACCTTTGACAAAGTACCATTCAAAGCTTGAACGACTTTCTGAGCATCACCTTCAATAATAACCCGGTCTTGTCCTAGTTCTACTGCAATATTAATAGCCATTATAAATCCTGATGCCTCTGCAGTTAAGGGGCTCTGTATATCAGCAATTTCTGTCTGCGCACAAATAAATTGTCCCCTTGCATTTCGGACCACAGCAGCACACGAAGAGGTAGAGCTTTTCCACGCTGCATCCACATTAATTTTAATTGTATCCGCAGGTGGAGGACACCATTGTTGACTTCTAGTTGTATCAGTACTCAGCTGGTTGAATGGAGAGGTATATATCTCAGCTTCTTCATCTTGGTAAAAGAAAGTATTGAACCAGTACATACCAAGAGAAATAACAGAATGTATATTCAGTGACTTATGCTCGAACACCAACTCATTTCTATCCCTCCATATTGCCTAAAGCATACAGACTCCTAGGTTGAAAGTGTAATTGTTGTCCTTAATTCGAAGCCAAGACGCCAACACCTCTTTAATTGTGACATTATTACTATCCCGTAACCTCAGACTGAGTGGACAGGCAAACAGAATTGCTTGCGATACATTACAGTTAACAAACAAATGGTTTTCTGTTTCAGTTTCCATACCACACAACGCACATTCAATTGGTACCCCATCTATGAATCTTCCGATCCTACTCGATACCCCAATGGCACTATGGATAACCCTCCAAGCAAAATACAGTACCCTTGGTGCTAGTTTCTTAACATCCCAGAATTCTTTCCATGGAAATGAAGTGTCATTTAGAATAGATGACTCACCTGAATTCGCCTTCAGCAGCTTTTGGTAAGATTGAGCTGAGAAATCCCCATACGGTGTGTAAATCCATATGAGCTTATCCGATTCCCCCTTGTTGATGTAAGTTTTCAGAATATGCTCTGCCTTGTAGGGATCAAAATGTTGTCTCACCATGTCTGCGTTCCAATCTGTACCCTCTGAGTTCAACAACTCCTTCACGAACTTGATATGCTGGTTTGTCTGAGTAGCAACAGTAGGAGTATAGCCTGGCAGACATGGAACCCAAGGATCATTCCAAACCCTGATCTCCGCCTACGTACCGATAAGCCATATGCATCCTTCTTTAAGTTGGTCTCTAACACTCAACATCGCCGACCATGTGGAAGAACATTTTTGTGGTTTCTTTGCAGCCCAAAAGGAAATGTCTCTCATGTATTTAGCCTTCAATATTTTACACCATGTTGCATCCTGATTGTGCAAGAATCGCCATGCCCGTTTAGCCACTAAAGCCTTATTTAACTCATCCAGCGATCTAAGACCCAAGCCACCCTTCTCTTTTGCAGTTGTTAACCATTCTCCTCTTAGAAAATGCATTTTCCTTTTCTCCTTCGTATGCCCCCACCAGAAATTCCTTAATATCTGATTCATCCTCTTAATAACAGTTTTATGAAGCAATGTTGTGGCCATGTAGTAGATTGGAATCAATGCAAGAACTGATTGAATGAGGACGGTTCTTCCTGCGTGACTCAAATTATGTCTCTTACAACCAGATAATTTATTCTCCATTTTCTCTGTCAGGTAATTATAAGAGGAACAGCTGTTCCCATGTTAAAGAACTTTTACTCCTAAGTACTTCTCCTGACTCCCCATTTTCCTAACACCCAAAAACGCATGAACCTCATCTTGTCTCTCTGACGACACAGTCTTGCTAAAATGAATAGAAGACTTACCGTAATTCACTTGTTGACCCGAGACAGTGTAGTATTGATGAAGGATAGATTGCACAGCTGTTAAATTTTTATTGGTTAAGGTACCATATAACATAACATCATCGGCAAACATCGTGTGTGTTACTGAAGGATCCCACCTATTAAGTTTATAACCTGCATACAACCCTTGTCTTTCCATACTATGCATGAGACTTGAAAGACTATGAGAGCAAATGATAAAAAGATATGGCGAAAGAGGACATCCTTGCCTTATTCCTCTTTCACCAGCAAAAAAACCCTCCGGATGGCCATTTATCAGCACCGAGAAAGTAACAGAAGTTACACAACTCATTATCAATTTATGAGTAGTCCCAGTTATACCAAAGCTACACAATGCATGACTTAGAAAATTCCAGTCAACCCTATCGTACGCTTTACTCATAGTGCAAAAGAACCAATGACAGAAGTGGAATTGTTCATGGAATGAAACAGTTCTTTAGCAATCACTATATTGTCTAGAATCTGCCTACCAGGTATAAAAACCGACTGAGATTGGTCGATAAGATTGTTCAGGAATGGGCTTATTCTAGTGGTTAAGATCTTAGTGACTACTTTGTAAAGAACATTACAGGGCGCAATAGGCCTGTAATCACTGGGTGTGGAGGGGTGTTTAACTTTTGGTGCAAGTGTAAGAAAAGAATGATTTAAGCCAGGGGTTATAGATGCACACCTGAAGCAATTTTGAACCAGCTCAATTACTTCAGCGCCTACGATGGGCCAACACTTTTTGTAGAAAACAGATGGATATCCATCAGGCCCTGGTGCCCTAAGTGAACCGATATTCTTCATAGTTGCAAAGATCTCATCCGGTGAAGGTACAACACAGAGCCTACTGCATTGGTCTTGAGACAAAGAGTTAGAGTAACCGAGAGAATAAGACAAAGGGGAAACATCATGATCTTTAGTAAATAAACTTTGAAAATGATTGACAAGAAGAGATCTAATAGTTTCATGCTCAGCTACCCAGTTACCATCACTATCCTTTATGGCAAGGATATTATTTTTGCATTTTCTGTGAGTGGCTGATAAGTGGAAACTCCTAGTGTTCTTGTCATTGGATGGAATCCAGTTGGCCTTGTTTCTCTGCTCCCATAACATCTTCTCTCTTTTCAACAGGACTTCTATTTTCAGCAAAATATTTCTCTCCTCTTCTCTATTGTCATACAAATGAGCATTCGCTTGCACTTCCAGCAGTTTGTTTTTCTCCATTTGTAGTTCTGTAGTCAGGTGACCAAAATTTTCTTTGCTCCATTTTTGAAGTATAGTTCCCAAGTCCTGTAGTCTAACTATTGTGCTACCACTGGTGGAATCCCAACTCCTTCAAATTTCTTCCATAAATTGCGGATGATCAGTCCAAAAAAAATCAAACTTATACTGCCTATGTTTTTTGGGAAGTTTTCGCATAGTGTTCAACAAAATAGGTGCATGATCACTATAAATCCTTGGCAGATGGAGCACAGCAGCATCAGGAAACAGAATTCTCCAATCCGAATTAGATACAGCTATGTCTAATCTTTCCAATATTGACGCAGACTGGGTGGCATTATTAGACCAAGTGTAAGACGGTCCAGCATAACCCAGATCAACTACATCTCTATCTCTAGTAAAATTTCTAAACTCTTGACAACTAATGTCAGTAGATTGCGAACCACCATGCTTCTCATGAGAATGCATTAATACGTTTAGATCACCTATCATACACCATGGAGAATTGATAGTAGACACAAGGTTAGAAACTCTTACCCAGAAATTGTCTCTAAGCTGATGGGAAGGAGGCCCGTAGACACACAACAACTCCCAATTTGGATTGTTAAATTTCCCCTCAATACAACAGTGAATCATATTTGCTGATGATGATATCACTTCCAGCTCCACAGAGTTATTCCACAATAATATAAGACCACCACTTCTACCTCTAGCTGGGACATAATGAAAATGTCAAAAATTCAGTGAATTGCAAACCCTTAAGTTGTTCCTGTCATTAAGCCTGGATTCCGATAGGAACAAGATACTTGGTTTACAAGCACGCAGGAATGAGTTGAGGATAGAAATTGCCGTCTCATTCCATAAACCACGGCAATTCCACGATTGTATTAACATTTTTCGTGCAACTTTTCAGGGAAAGTTGCCGGAACCCTAGAGGAGAGATTGGTATTTGAGATTTTGGTAGGAGGGTCACAATCCATTGGTGAATTAGATCGTTTGCTGCCAGAGTGAAGAAGGGTTTCATCTTTGCTAAATTCTGAATTCAATCTAACTGCTCTCTTCCAACTACGCAGAGAAGTTGGTTTGGATGAGTTGGGTGGTGATGAGACAGTGGAGGGTGAAGGAGGAGTATTAGAAGTGATGGAGTTTTTCTGTGTGGGAGATGAATTGGGGGAGAAAAATCGATAGGTAGGGATTTGGGTGGGATGAATTTAGGGAGGGTGGGAATAATGAAGGATGGTTTCGGGTCGGACTCATTAGTGTGGACCGGTATTTTTGGTTTTGAATAGTTGGTGGGTACAAAAGTGGAAACTGGAGACATGGGCTTCTGTGGTGTGCCATTTTCCTTCTGGGAAGTAATGGGTGTAAGTATTGTGGTGGTGGCATTAGACTGGTTCTTTGGGAACGATGTTTTGGGGACTACCCCAAAACAGTGGGGGACTACTCTTCCAATTTGGGGGTGGATATTTGAAGTAATTTTGGGTCACCCCTTATCTAAAAAAAAATTAATACCAAATTTACCCTTGGTAATTAAATTAGTTAGTTTATTGATTAGTTAGTGTTAGTGTAATGATTAATTAGTGATTAGTTAGTGATTAGTAAGTTATTAATAGGATAGTTTTGTTAGAATGAGATGAAGAAGAAGGAGAAGAAGAAGAAGAAGAAAAGATGAAGAAAAATAGGGAAGAACCCAAAAAAATTTATTTTGAGTTTAGTAAATATGATATGAGTGATTCATGTGATGATACCTCCTCCTCAGAATCAGAACCTCCTTCATCTCCTAAACTATTTGTCAATATTTCTAACGATCCGAGTATGAGTTATTTCTTAGATGATGAATGCTTTTTTCCCCAAACTCAAGCTAACGACCCAAATGATGAATTTTATCAGCCACAACCAGAAGATGAAGTTATGGGTACTCAGGTATGTCTCAATTTAGTTAATGTAGCTTGAATTGTGCAAAAAATTGGCCAAATCGAAAATTTCAGGAAGAAATTTCGGCTAGGTGATAGTAGTTCGGTTAGCAATTCTGCCAAAAAGGTAGCCGAACTCTCCTGTATGTGCAGTTCGGTTACTCATTTCAGCATACGAAGGTAACCGAACTCTGTTTTAATGGAGGTTTTTGAGAGTTCGGTTATCTTTTTCCAGAAAACGTTGCCGAACTAATTTTATAGAGTATACAGTTAATGGTTCGGTTCAGTCGAGTTTATTCCTTTTGTTACCGAACTTTATGTTCGGTAAGCTCGCAAATCACCTTCATTGAATAGATAACCGAACTCTATAGTTCAGTTTAGTCGACTGTATTAATTATGTTGCCGAACTATAGTTTTGAAATATCCAAAGAACAAGTTCGGCAAGATCGCAAAAAAAAATTCATAACCGAACTTTTTGTTCGGCAGGATCGCATATTATGTTTACATTGCCGAAAATATAAGTATTTCTTATTTTTAGTTGGTATTGACGTTGTGCTATTACTCGTAGGTTGCATCTGATCCAATATAACCAATGGAAAATCAACCTACCCCTGTTGATATTTTGTACGATGGCACGTCCCATCACTACATGAATGACTTGGTATTCAAAAGTCCTTTAGAAGCAAAGAGTTGGGCTAGACAACATGCACTAAAAGACATGTGCGTATTAGTATTGAATGGGAGAGAAAGCAAAACCCGCTTTGAAATGGTTTGTGAGAGAAGCGGTGATCCCGATAAAAGCCACAAGAGGAAGGGTTATGTTTATAAAGGAAAGACAAATAGGAAGAACAAAACTTTCTCAAAGAAGATTAAATGCCCATTCAAGCTTGCATTTAATTACAACAAAGAATTGGGTGGATGGGTTCTCTACAAGGTTATGGAAGGTTGTCATAACCACCCTCGTCCGGAGCATCTTGAAGGACATTTCATGGCGGCCAAGCTAACTCCTGAAGAGATGGACAAGGTAGCTAAAATGAGGAAAATGGATCTTTCACCGATTAAAATGCTCCAAATACTAAAGGAGGATAACAAGGATAACCACTCATCTTTGTCCACCATTTATAATGCAATAGTGACAATTAGAAAGAAGGAATGGAGAGATAGACAAGTGATGCAATAGTGACAATTAGAAAGAAGGAATCGAGTTAATGCTAGTATTCTATTGAGTTGACAGATAATAATTCGGCAACCTATATTTTTGTGCAGGTAAGTTCGGTTACCTGGTGAAAAAATACAGTTTGCCGAACTCATGTTTTATATGAGTCTTCAGAGAAAGTTTCGGCTACCATTGATATTATACTTTCCTAACCGAACTAGAAAGTTCGGTTACAAACTAGAAATTTAGATAACCGAACTTTTTACCTGAAGCCTCAGGGGAGATTTCGGCAACCAGTTTAAATGTTGCGAGGTAACCGAACTCTGTCTTCGGCAACCTTGTAGTATTTAGATGTTCGCCGAAAATTCAGTTCGGTGACCATTAATTAGTTACAGGTTACCGAACTTTAAGTTCGGTAACCTGTGTTTAAATTTCAGGTTGCCGAAAAACATCCTGTATTCAAAATTTCTTCCATATAAAATTGAAAACACAAACCCAATTTAAATTAAAAACAAAAACAAGGTTCTAAAACAAATATAAAAGTTGTTATACATACCAAACTACGAAATCCTTAACTAATTGTTTAAAACACACAAACATACGAAATTAAACCATACGAAATCCATAACTAAGAAGTTTTTTGAAACTAAAACCATACGAAATCACTAACGACCACCACGACGAACCCTTTTACCACTTCCTTGTTTACCACGAGTTTTAGGTTGAACTTCCTCATCACTTGGGGTTTCATCTACTCGTCCGGTTTCCTCCATGGCGCGACTTGAACATTCTCCTTGTTGTCGACCCCTCTTCAATTGCTTAGACCTACTTGGCTCCATCATTCTTTTAGTTATAAGACCCTCCCACTCGCCGTAGTAGTAGGTTTGTTCCTTAGTCGACATCGGCTCTCCACTGCGGATTTTAGCCATCAATTTCTTCAATAATTTCGTACCCTTCTTCTCCTGATTCCAATTTTAAGCATAAGTAAATATATTTTCAATACTTTCAAACAACAAGGAAGTATAAGAGAAGACATTTTCTTACCACATTATCCCATAACATTTTTGCTTCTTCTCCACAAATAGGCATCTCCTTCTGAGCTCTCTTAGCCTCCCTCTCCTTTGCCTTCCCCTTCGCCTTATCAGTCTTAGCTTGTTGTTCTCTATTTATCACAAAAGGATGACTAATTTCTTGATAAAACACCGTATAATCTTCATCACATGCATTTACATCTCCACCACAAGGTACACAATCACCTAAAGGTAAGTAGTAGTTACGAAGTGCATTCCAATGTCCTACCGTAGGAGTTGGTTCATGTTTTGGAACAAAATATTTCTCGGTGTTCTTTGTTCCTTGAACCACCAAATTGAAATTTTCATTCTCCACGTCGGGATCCATTTGGACACAACAAATTTTTCTTAGTATTCTCCTTGGATTATATATTGCGTATCCATTAGGATACCAAATTGGTCCATAGTAAGCCGTGACGGTAGAGAAACCATTCAGATCTTCTTCATCTACAGAGACATCATCGGGTACGGCGTATGGGTGAAATACCACATCGTTCACCGTAAGTTTATCCAATTTCTCCCTCAACGAAGTCAACTGCTCTTCTTTAGACTTCTTTTGTGCGTCCAAAAACAACCATTTTCCAGCTGTAGGTTCGTCATAGGGATAAGCTGTCTTTTCCCTAGCCAATCCCAATGAAGGGAAGTGGTCATAAATCCAAACCTATGCGAAAATACGAAAATATTAATCCATATACATGAAAATTGATTTGGAAGCATAAAATTTAGGCGAATAATTTGCTAACTAACAATGTAAAAGGTCACCTGAATAAGAGTTAAGTAACCTCCAATTTGATTTGTCTTAATCCTCGACCCTTTGCTCATCTCTCCTAGAACAAAAGCAAGCACCCCAGTGGCCCAAGAGTATTTGTTAATCTCATCGAGATTCTCCAAAAGCTATAGATAATGTGCATCCACCCTATTTCCAGAAGTGTCGGGGAAAATGACGGTTCCTAGCTGATATAACCAATAAGCGGTGACATGATGCCTAAGGGTCTCCTGGTCCATCACCAACTTTCCTTTCTCCACCTTCTTTCTTGTCCCTCCAAATGCTTCCTTCAACTTTACCAACTTGAATTTCTTCAACCTCTTCTTAAAGGCTCCATTTGTCTCTCTTGGATTATACTCATCGCCACGTTTAGGGGACCTCACAGAACGTCTAAACTCACATTGAGCCTTTCTTGCATCCCATCCTAGACATTTTAGAGCCAATTCTTCAAGAGCTTCATAATGCATCGAGGGGTTATAGCCTTCTCGAAGACATTTACCTTCCACTGGTAAGCCGGTTATTCTCGAGCAATCATCGGGAGTAATTCCCATCTCGCCAAATGGAAGATGAATTGTATATGTCTCGGGATAGTACCTCTCGAGAAATGCGGATACGGCAACAACGTCAAAATCCGCATGTGCATCCTCTATAGCTCTCCATAACACACACTGTTTCACCTTTGCTTGAAAATCGTCACACTCCAAAGATAGATCCCATTTGGACGCCTTTTGACGCCGAATAAGACGTACTGCATCATTATGATCCTACGAAAAAAACATAACACTATTAATACTTGACGAAACATGTCCCAAAAAAAAACGTTTTGTTAGGTAAAAATGAACTTAAAGAATACCTTTGTCGCATAGATCTTCGCAGCCCATGAGTGTTTGTAGCCAAACAATGTGGCCCCTCCATCATTTGGAGTACCATAAGTTGGGTTCACTGGTGGAAAACACAAATTATCAGGGGGAATGTGTGAGTATTTATCACAAGGCGGCTTCCGCTTCTTTTTCTCTTTAACAGGAACTATTTCTTGCTCTTCTTCCTCTTCATCCTCTCCCTCCCCTTCCTCCTCTTCTTCCTCTCCTTCCTCATCCTTCTCTTCCTCTTGTCCTTCTCCTTCTTTGCCCTGTCCTTGTTCTTCATCTTCTACATTTTCAACGTGTTCTCTTTGTTGTTCAACCTCTTCATTTCCTTGCTCTTCTTCATCATCATTCTCTTCTTCAATAACATTATCAATTGTATTCTCCATCACCTCTTGATTGACTTCCTGTAATGATCCCCCTCCATGTTTTGCATTTTTAGTACCACGGTTTCGGAAATCCAGGTGTATCCTACCGCGAGGGGTTGGAGTTCTCAAATCTTCGGCTACGTGGGGATTAGATTTTTTCCCTTTGTTCCTAATGAATGAAAACCACATTATTAGCTAAACAGAATATTGTCTTATCAAATAAAGATGAACATGGGATTACATCAAACACAAAATGTTAACAGACTAAAGTTCGGTTATCTGGTATAAGTTGCGAGGTAACCGAACTACAAGTTTGTATGTGACAGATCAAAGTTCGGTTACCACATAGAAAGTGCGAGGTAACCGAACTATATTTTATCAAAGTTCGGTTACCTATATAAATTTATCGAGGTAACCGAACTCATATTTTTCATATAAAGGAGTTCGGTTACGTTATTTTTAAGCGAGCTTACCGAACTTCATAGTTCGGTTACCTTAAAATTACTAATTGGCCAAATTGTTCTTCATATTGAAAGTTCGGTTACCTATATAAATTTATCGATGTAACCGAACTCAAAATTTTCATATAAAGAAGGAGTTCGGTTACGTTTTTTTTTTTGCGAGCTTACCGAACTTCATAGTTCGGTTACCTTAAAATTACTAATTCGCCGAACTGTTCTTCATATTCAAAGTTCGGTTACCAAATTCTAGGGTTTTCAAAATTTCTCCTAGCCGAAATCTATACTGTAACTACCATTTTCAATGGTTTTTGATGATTTCTTCAACAAAAAACGATTCAAAGGAATGGGTATGAAGGAAATTACCTGTGGATTTTCATTTTGATGGAATCAGACTCCTTGGTTGATGTTGGATGCTTCAATTCGTTTCCCAACTTTGGTTGAAGTTGTTTATCAACTTCAAATTGATTTGGGAGATTCGCTATGCTAGCCAGACCCGGACTCAATCCGGGAATTCTTGGTGTCTGCTTAGAACCCATTGTTTTATAAAATTGATTAATCGACGATGAATTTTTTCAAATCGACGATGTATACGAAGAAGAGGAGAAGAAGAAGAAGAAGAGGAGAAGAAGAAGAAGAAGAAGAAAATAAAAAAATATGTGTTTTAAAACTGATTTTCGGTTTTAATTTAGGGGTTAGATTAGTGGGTAGTGGTTAAATTAGTGGGTTATTAGGATTAGTTATAACCTTAATTAGGATAAGGGCAGATTAGTCTTCCCTAATCTTTTAGGACACCCCTTAAAATTTTGGGTGGACATTTGAATAACAAAGTAGTCCCCCACTGTTTTGGGCTAGTCTCCAAAACATCGTTCTTCTTTGGGATAGTTGACGCGGTAATTGTGTTCACAGAAAAATGGGGTGGAGGGTTAGTATGAGTACAAGGGTTTGTACACACAGGCAGATTGGATTGGGTTGAGTTTGAGCATGGGTTTGAATTGGGTATGTTGGGTTGGGGAATAGGATAAGGACTTTGAGTGGTGTAAGGAGTTTGGTCAGTTGCCTGAATGGCAGACGTACCATAATCTTTCACAGATAAAGTAGGGGAGTTGGTAGTGGCTGGCGGGTACCAGTTCAGTCACATTCCTTGAGTTGTTGGTGGGAATAGTGGAACTAGTAGACATGTTTCTGTTGTAACTTACCGAGCAGTTAGGAGCAGTTCTAATGTTACCAGTACGTTGACCAGCCGCCGGAGGGATGATGCCGGTGATCAGAAACCATGGAAGATGATGGTCTGTCGCCAGTCCCTGGTTTGAAGAAAGCTCTAATGCTGTCTGAGTAGCGCGCAATGCCTTTGTCATTTTTTTCATAAAAAGCTTCATCAGACTCAATACCAGCTTCTTCAAAAACACGAGATAGGGCCGGACATTGACGCATAAGGTGACCAAAAAATCCACAGAAATAACAGAGCTTTGGCAGTTTCTCGTATCTTAATTGAACGATGCATTCTTTCTTCGAAGGTAGCATCGCCTTGATCTGTCGGGGAAGAGCCTTAGTAATATCAATCTCTACACGAATTTTTGCAAATCTCTCCCACTTAGAAGCTTCATCATTGCTGATAGGCAAAGGGTTGCCAAATTCTCGAGCAATTTTGGTAACTTGTTGCACATTTAAACAACTAGGAGGTAGTCCGTGAAGTTGTACTGTAAAAGTCGTTTTATCAAACAGGTAGTCTGCACCAGTCTTGTCTTGTTCAGCTTTTGCGACAACAACCAGTTCATCATTGATAGACCAAGGAGTAAATCTCATCACCTGATTACGATCACATCTATAGTCGAATATCGCTAGATACGTACCAGATCCAATATCAGATAGATAAAATTCACCAGCACGCTTCCAAGATTTCCTAAGTACCTTATACAAGGTATCAAAAGAGTATTCTTTTCCATTGTGAATACGAAAAACTAAACTATTAGGCCATTTACTATCAGCTTCATCTGAAGTGCTATCTAACGTAACTTCCAGCTCTACATTATCATCCATCAATGCCGACATACGATTGAGGATAGAATCCAGATCAGGGGGATCAGAAGAATTGTTTCCTTCCATGGCAAAAAAGAAAGTGATATAAAATGGGTTAATTGGAATAATAAAACACCAATGATTTAATGAGAAACAAGGCTGAGTGGGGTTCTAGTATGCTATAATCAAAACTTGTATGAGTTGTAGACCGATTTCACCATCAAGATAGAAGAAAAAAGTCAACCACAATGGTGAAGGAAAAGTACCGAGATAATTTTATTATTCCAATAAAATTCATCAAATTTTATATAGAAATAATATTATTCAATTATCCTTAACTTATATCCCGATATACAAGTTAACAAGACATATTTATGTTGTAGCTGGATGTTAATATTTGTGGCAGAAGATTCTTAAATGTATAGAAGGTAATTTATGGTGTTCAGTGACTTCAGTCTTGGCATTAATGTTTGTTCATGCCCATAATATTTTATTATGGAGTTTTCTCAATTGAGAAATGAATGAGGTAAGTTTCTATTTCAAGAAACGGCAGAGGTTGTACCATTTTCAGCAGTTGTATGAGGGTCATTCCGAGCACAGCCTATTACGCTTATCTGTCGAAGAAAACAATTGGCTATTCACCTTTTGACCAACCTTGGCAATAAGTTTAACAATTTTGGGGTACAAATGATTCGATAACCTGATAGTTTCAATGACAAAAAAAATTAGTTGATCTTGCAAGAAAAAGTTTTATCTCCAAACTGCCTTCACATCGGTATTCTTTCAAAAAGTTTTTATCTCCAAAATCGATCAAAAATGAAAAACCACGGCGTTCGGGCAAATAGAGCTCTCCATATTAGGTAAGAGCGTTGGAAATATAAAGGCTTTTGATGAATTCAGACTGATCACGTCCACCACGCTCCTCGCACAAAGGTGCAATTTCTCTTGACAGTGTAGGCTTTTATTTATTTTTGTGGCGTTAAAGAATATGTGAAGTTCTAGATTGTGGCAACACTTGATGTTTTGTATATCTGCTTTTGCTTTTTAGCAGTTGGTATAGTTCCTCTCAAGGGCTCGTACCAACTGTGCGTACATTTGTAATTTCTTTAAAGAAATATATTGACAATTTCTTTACGAAAAAAAAATGTAACCACAACAGCTTTAAAGGATTCGAAAAAGAGGAAGAGGTTGTTGTATCTCGAATGCCTTTTGGATTCCGAGGTAAGTAGCTCTAAACCGCATTCGTCTACACCAGTTTTAGGATCGATTAAAAGAGTAAGCTCTAAGTCCAAAGCAACGGGGGTTTTCCCGAACGACTCTAAACTCAAACTTGAAAGATATATCGCTATCAATAAAAGATCCTAATAAGATTTCGGCAACATGCCTCATGGAGTCTCTCTCATTGATGGATTAAATTCTCTTTCTTCAATGAAAGATCAGCCAGATTTGTTTAAAAGTCTTGGTAACAATTATAAGGAGCTTAAATATGGCAAGTCCCTGAAGAAATGAAACAATTTTTTGAGCTAAATGAATTACCAGCTATAGGGACTGGAAATGACAAAAGAGTATGTGCAGCTGATTTAACTGGAAGATTCATTGTTGCCAATGTTGTGCAACAAATAAGGGAGAAGATTCAACAAGTTACTTGGGATAAATATGTATGGAGCCCCTATATCCACCCATACACATCCTGCAATGTTTGGAAAATGCTCAGAGGAGCATGTGCAACTGAAGAAAATGTCAGGAAGAAAGGATTTAATACAGTATCCAAATGCTACTTATGTGGAAATGGTCAAGATAGCTATGGAGCACATTCTGTGGGAGTGTTCTTTCAGTAAAGGAATTTGGAACTAGCTTGGAGGTATGTTTAATCTTTCTAATCCTACAAAATTTGATGAATTAATTGCATGTGTTAAAAAAACAAAGTTCTGTCATTAGACAGATATGGTATATAAGTGCATTCTCTGTAATGGTGGAGTTGTGGATGACTAGAAATTTGAGAATGTATGAGAATATTGATTCTAATGCTGAGAAGTTCAAACACAAAATCTTAAGTTTCACAAAGGAATGTGGAATCAGAGTTAATGGAGTCATGAAGAACTGTATGTATGATCTTAACATCATAATAAGCTTTGGAATTAAGGGAATCAAAAGTAAATGTTCTACTGTGAAAGAAGTATTTTTCAGACTGCCTCAAATCAACCAAACTCTAATATGTTGTGATGGTGCTGCCAAAGGTAACCCAGGAGCTGCAGGTCTTGGTTTTTTATTGGAAGAAAAAGTGATGGTCTATGTTTGGGTGCAGGAAGTGGGGGTTTAGGAACTACCACAAATTACATGGCAGAGGTTATGGCACTGATAACTGCAGGTGAGCGGGCAGTGAGTAAAAAACTTATGGATGTGTGCTTCAGTTATAATGGCATTTACTAGTGGCAGAATCCATTGGATTGTCATAAACAGGTGGAAGAAAATAACTAGTCTTCTGAGAAGCATAACGTTCAGACACTCCTATAGGGAAGTCAATTTCTCAGCAGATCAGTTAGCTGAGAAAGGGACTAACCTTAGAAGAGGTGAAGTAATTCTATATGATGGCAGGCCTGATTTTTTGGGAATAATGGAGCAGGAAAATTCTCACTACATTAGATTTTCTTGAAATAAAATTGTAGTGTTATATTCTGTAAATCTCTTTTTGTATTGTTTTGCTTTCATGTAAGCTAGTCTTGGCATGTCAAGACTGCAAATTTTGACTTTGAGTTTTCTCTTGAAAAATAAAATTACATGATTTAGAAAAATAAAATAAAGAGCTTAACATAGTGGAAATATAATGCAAGCCTCTCCTCTCTTCTCTTCAGATAGCAGGGGGTTTGCATTTTATTTTTTTGTTAGTTGACAGTGGTCTCAGGAATCAGAGGCTTTACTCTTACGATCCCCTGTTCTGCTCCTTTTTCTGTTTGGTATTTTTTTTGCTTTGAGATTTCTGCTCTTTTTTAGTAGTTTTGGCTTGCACACGGCTTGTTTGTATTTTTATTTTATCATCTTTGCCGTGGGAAAATAAGAAACCGGGAAAATAAGAAACCAATAAATTGTAAACCCCGATGGCCTAAACACACTGGGCTTTGGTTATGGTGCTGATGCCAATGGGTCGTAAATAGGGGTGAGCAACGGATGGGTGGATGCGGATTTGGTACCACCCGCACACAATCCATTCAAATGACGGGTCTCAAACCCGTGTCCAATCCATTCAAATGACGGGTTTGATATCCGTAGGTGAACGGGTGATTGGACTGGGTGCGGGTGGATTGGCGGGTTTGCATTGTGAACAGAAGAAGGAGAGATGTTGAATGAAATAGGAAAAATAAACATTATAGTGCGCCGAAACAAGGTAGCAATGATGATGTGCAGATGGTATTTCGGGTGGTGGAAGGTTGGTAAGGTAATTAAAGGTCGTGTGAGAGTTATTGGTGTTTAAAATCCAAAGAAAACTTATGTCAAACAACTACCGTGCAGAACTGGTGGTGAAGAGATCGTTTGCTGGGGTTGTTTCAAGGCTTCAAGCCCTTATATACTCCTTCCCTACGACAATTTCGACACTCAAATAAAACCAAACAATTCCTAAATATATGGAGACTCTAAAACCAAGACAACATCATACGTCCTTGGCTGTTTTCTCGCATAAGAAACTTCCCCTAAATCAGCTCAAATCGAGCCAATCTTTATCTAGTCTCTTACTGATATCTACCGAAGTTCCTCAATGATCTCAACTTCTAAAACAGCTCCAAATCCAGTATCCTTGGAGTCCCCAAATCATAGAAGCTACACTCGTTGTGTAGACTGATTCTCGGGCAATGACTCCACCCAATTCACGGAAACAACACCACTTCTCTTTCAACTAATTTCTTGCTATTCTTTTGTCATAAGACTCGTACCTCTGCTAACCCATCTTAACTTGTCAAAGCAACTTCATGTACATGTTTGGAAAACTGGAATTTGGAAAACATATAAGATAATAAAATTAATATTAACGTCTACGGGTGGGTGTCCAGCGGGTGGGTGATGTAACACCCGCAACCAATCCGTGAAACTAGGGGATTTCAAAAGTCCATCCGTGTCCAACCCATTGAGACACGGGCCGGATATCCACCCGCCAAAATATGTATTAGACCGGGTAAAATCCACGGCTATGGACGTTTTGCTCACCCCTAGTCGTAAGAACAGCTAATGACTAACAATTCAATAACCTTTCGTGCTAAAAGCAAAAACAAAACGATTCAGTGTCTTTCTATGAACTACTATCAAGTAGTATCAATAGCTAAAGAATGACTAACAATTCAATATCATCTCAATGATCGCATAGTATTAAAAGAAACAGATATTTTATTCCATCTCAATGATCGCATAGTGTTAAGGTACGTTGCAGGAATCCTTTGTCTCTTCTAAAATACGGTCTCTTTTTAATTTTCTTATCGTAAGAGCAAGTCTTATGGTGGAATTCAAGCTATTCTAAGTGTGGAAAAATTGTGCAACGTCAAGTCTAGTGGCTTCCAAGTTGGGGTCTTCCACAGAAAATCCAAACAGTGTTCCATGATTTCGTGGAATGGTCCGTGGAATCCATGGTAGCGTTAATCAGATTAGCGTAAAACGCTATTTAGAATAGCGCACTAGAAGACGGAAAACGCCAATTAGAATAGCGCTTTTTTTTATCCGTAGATTTAAAACGAGCCGTTGAAAATCTAATGGCTGAGAAAAAAAACGCTAATCTTAATAGCGTTTTTATTGTTCCACCACTACACTTGCGCTTCCATCCACAATTCCAAATGCTGAGATGGCGTGGAAGATGGAAGATGGAACTCTTCCACCATGAGACTTGCGCTAATAAAACGAGCCTTCCCTTGAAATTATAGAGATTGCATTTAAGTTGTGCCAAATATGTCATTCATTTCAAAAGTAGTTACTTCTGCACTTTGTACATGTGATAACAATTAACATGAACGGAAGTTTTGTTTTTATTTTTGCATTCCTCCCTTCAAAGTTTAGGGAAAATGTCCTCCTTTTTTTTCGTGGCATTTTTAGGGGCCACTCAAAATGAATTAGGGGCCAACAATAAAACAAAAAAGGGTCACCCAAACGTAAATTGAAGCCAGCCCTTATCTCGCGTAATAGAAAAATTGCCCTTACATAATCGGTAGATTAAATAAGATTTTTATCCTCCGATTACATTCGGTAGATAAAATATGAATCGTTTGTCCGATTGTAGTGGGTGTATTATTTGAAGGAAATTTGTTTCATTTTTTTCATTTTTTTTCATTTTTGAGTTATAGAGAAGAAGAAGAAGAAGAAGGAAAAACCATTTTTTCACAACAAAAATGGATGATATGAAGAAGAAGAATGTGAGAATCATGGCGAAGAACATAATGTTGAAGGTTCGCGACCGCTTAGAGAAGACGATTTGGGGTATATGTTGAATGATCCAAACTTTTGTGGAGAGGAAACCCTAGACAACGCTTTCATGGAAGAAAATGGAGAATCACCCGAGATCGAAGTTAATGATGCATCAAACATACAGGTATTGTGTTAAGAAACTCAAATACCCACTTTGAATGCGTTTGTGAACAAGAAAACTCGATTATTGCATGCACTGAATGCCCTGAACTCCCCAGAATCGGTAGATAATGTATCTACATATCTACCGAATATAACATACTGAGTACCAAATATCTACATTCGGTAGTTCCAATAAAGTAGATTACTACCGAATATGCAAAAACCCCCAAATTAATTTTCCAAAATATCTACATTCGTTAGTTATGTAGATTATATATACTACTGATTATAACAATGGCCCCAAAAACGAATTCCTCAAAAATTATAAAACTCAGTATTCTTATCTTTTACATTTGGTGGTATTGTAAATTATCTAACTACCGAATGTATCATTGGCCCCAAAATAAAATTTTCGCAAACTTGTAAAAATTGTAATTATTCTTCTTTGAAAATCAGAGGTCTATTAATTATGTTAGCTTCTGATTATTTATATTCGGATGTTTTACTATATATATGTCTTCCGATTATGTATTTTTTTGTACTCAGGAGATTGTGTAAATTTTTATATTGAAATCGGTTGTTTGGGGCACACAATAAACTACCGATTGTTCCACAATCGGTAGGAAAACTAACTATATGTTTTCCGATTATAATAGTAAAACTTGTTGCTTCCTTTTGCAGGCCGTTGTAGCCTATGTTGATGATTTCTATTTAAGGCCCGATATATCCCTACACTATCGCAAACGATTTGGTATAGTCATTACTTTATTTTATTTTATTTTTAAAATTATGTATGTTAAATGCTTATACTTATAATATTTATTTTGTTATATGCGCGTTTAGTCATTTGCAAGTAAGGCGGAGGCAAAGGAATGGCTTATGAACAAGGCAAAAGAGAAGATGTGCGTTGTAGTTCAAAACAATCATGTGGGTAAAACTCGATTTGAAATGATTTGTGAGTGAGGTGGGAAGCGAAAGAGTCACGAGAGAAAGAATAATAAGTACGTAAGGAAGACGGAGAGGAAATATCGAAGCAATACAAAGAAGATAGGATGCCCATTTAAGGTTGTCTTCTATAAGCCTGAGGGTAGGGAAGGTAAAGAGTGGAAAATGTTTAAAGTTGATAATGGTTGTCACAACCACGATGATCCGGATACTCTAATTGGACATGTAATGGTTGCCAAGCTAAAACCAAATGAAATGGAGACGGTGAGGTCTATGCGGATCCAAAAAGCGAGTGCGATCTTAAGTAAAATAAAGACGGACGACTCCAAAAACTTGCCTTCTTTGTCTACAATTAAGTCGGCCCTAGCTACGATAAAAAGGACGGAATGGGATGGTAGAACGGTCATGCAACAATCGGAGTGGTTAGCGGAGTTACACGACTACACGTTGAGAAGGGAAGAAAAGGATGGTAAAGTGGTTCGTATTTTCCTGGCACATTCCGAAATGATCCAATTGGCTCAATGCTTTCATCAAATTTTGTTGATAGATGCTACTTATAAGACAAACAAATATAACATGCCGTTATTGAACATTGCTTGCCACACTTCGGACAAAAACACGTTTACGTTTGCAAGGGGTTTAGTGGATCATGAGAAAAATGTGAGTTTCATTTGGATGTTGGAGACATTGAGGTCCATTTATAACGGTGATAATTTTCCAAGGGTTATTGTAATGGATAACGATCAAGCCTTAATGCATGCAATAGCGGTAGTGTTTCCGGAAGCCCAAAACTTGCAATGTATGTGGCACATTCAATGCAACCTCAAATCCAATTGTCATCATCATTTCCAAGTTAAAAAACCAAGGAAGGGTACCAAGAGGTCGAAGGAAGAGGATGAGCGCATTAGTAAATTAATCGTGGAAGAACGAGAGGAAGAGAAAAGGTTATTTGAAGAAAAGTAAAAGGAGGATGGAATAATTTGGAAAATGTTCATGAAAGCATGGGACAAGATCGTTTGGTCGATGACCTAGGAAATTTATGAAGATAACTTGAAGAAATTTTTGGATGAATATGGCACGAACTACCCAAAGCCGGTTGAGTATTGTAAAACACAATGGTTGGCACCACATAAGGAGAGGTTTGTGTTTGCATGGACATATGAATATCGAAACTTCAAGAACGAGACGACAAGCATTGCGGAGGGGTCTCATGGCCGATTAAAGAAAATACTAATTGGTAGTCAAAATGGAGTTGTGTCGATCCAAGAAGCAATCCATGAATACACCAATCGTGATCTCATAAAGATTAGGGGTTGTATGCAATTTAGTGTACACCAATTCCCAATGGAGCATGATTAGGAAATATTGTTTCTAAGGGGCATTGTTCATAAAGTTTCAAGATGGGCAATAAATCACATGATGGAACAATTGAAGTTTTATAGAGCTTATGATGACGAGAAAACGGTTTGTGTTTGCAAGGATATGATAGGTATTGGTCTCCCGTGTCGTTATAAGTTGGGTAGGTATGTTGAAGTGATTGACATCAATGATATTCATCCATTTTGGAAGCAATTAACTTTCACTCCAAGCACCCCGGTGGTTGATGGTCCGTCTTTCTTGGAGTCGGAATTGTGTGCACGAATAGCCGAGCATTACGCTACATCAAATGGCGCCAAAAAGAAAATATTGATGCACCATTTGGAGGAAACACATCACCCTTGTTTAAGGGAGGTTGATGAACCTATTAAGCAAAAGGGGGCAGGTAGGCCAAACACCAAAGTGTCGAGGACCATCCAAAGAAAATAGTTGAAGGAGCATTTGTCTACAAAAATAGACCCTTGTAGACACGAGCATACGGGAGCCGAATTTGAAGATGAGGTGGAACCTAAGAAAAGAGGTCGTCCAAGAAAGGATCAAAGTGGACCAACCTCACGACAAGTGAGACCAAAGGTCTCTACGGAGCCTTCTCAAGTAAGTCAAGACGAGGTGGTCGAAGAAGTTGTTGAGCAAATGGGCGCTTCGCAAAACCCAACCAATGAAAATTGTGACTATAAAAGAGAAGAAAGGTACTCTTCGTTTCCCAAGGGATCTTCATGGAATACCAAATCGAACCACGTATACAATATACGAAGAGTATTTGGAACAACTCCCTCCACTCATTGTTCCATTTGTTTTGTCCACTGACGAGGTTGATGGGGATGGCAATTGTGGGTTTCACGTTGCTACGGAACAAATGGGTTACTTTAGAGAGGCGGGTATGGAAGATGTCACCCAATGCCAATATTTAAGAAATAAGATGGTGGTACAACTAATGAAGGACAAGGATTTCTATATGGAGATGATGAGGCGAGGAGATAGATACGACAAAGAACAAGAGTTCAAAGATTTAGTTGCACGTGTAAAGTGCCGAAAGGGATTGAAGACAGTCGGATTCAAGTATTGGATGTTTATTCCTAGATGTGGATATCTCCTAGCGGATGTTTTGAATTGCGTGGTACAAGGTGTGATGCTTTCTTAGCAATTTCCTTCTTTCCACCTTCTCCTCCTTTTTTGGCTTTTTTGGTACCATTTTGTTGTCCTTCTTCTTGGGTACCACTTGGTTGTCCTTCTTCTTGTACTCTTGGCACTGGATCAATTGGTTCAATTTCATGTTGGGATGTAACTTGTGGAGCACTTTGTTCTACACCACCTTGTTCACTGCCTTGTGGAGCAGTTGGTTCTTCAACTTGTTGAATGGCTTGTTGAGAACTTGGTTTCACACCTTGTTGACTGCCTTATGGAGCAATTGGTTCTACACCTTGTTGAGCACTTGAATTTCTCTTGGCACTCCTTTCTCTCCAAGCACTAGCTGACACTTTCTTACTCCCTTCTCGACGAGGCCCTAAGTCGCCTGTTTTGGGGGCTTGCTTAGCTCGACTTTGCCTAAACAACAAAATAAGGAACAAAGTTTACAAACCATACAATCGGAAGCAAAAGTACACAAATAAAATCTGAATGTATACAATCGGAAGAAAAAGGAAACATTTTGTTTCCAAATACATCACATTCGGAAGATACGCAAATACATTTGCTACCGAATATTCATCAATTGGAATTCAGGAAAATCAAAGTTTTTTAGCATATATAATCATAAGTCATTAATAATATTTTCTACCGAATGAAGTATGGCCCCAAAATTATTTCAGTTTCAACATTTTACAATCGGAAGTATAGAACATTATATTCTCTTCCGAATATATACTGGCCCCAAAATGGGATTTTGCCTAAATCACAATTTGGAGAATTTTTCAAAATATATATATTCGGTAGTAAGTGTATTTCCGATTATTGTGTCTCTACATCAACATATTTGGAAGTCAAAAAAATATTTAAGCTACCGATTATATCCATTTTGTTCACAGGAAGATATGGCCAACAATATTCGGAAGTTAACCTATAAATCTATCTCCCGAATACAGTCTATGTTCTTGAGAAATGAAGAACACGACTACACTCGGGAGTCAGTTAGCATGAATATCTCCCGAATCTGGGTAAATAACCGAAAACCCTAGAAATTTTTTCATCGATTTGTCGAATTAAAGCGACATAAACCTAAAAAAATGATAAAATCTTACCTAATTGGGGCCATTTGAAGTTGCCGGAGTGTTTGACTATCAGATTCGCCACCACCAATTACATCCTCGACTGCATCTTCTTCGTGTTCTTCGACATTTTCAGCAAGAATTTCTTTATTTCTTGCTGCAATTCCAATATGTGGATCGACACCGCGAGCAACGTTTTTCGTTCGAGCTCTTTGGGGTTTATCATTTGTAGACATCGTTGAAGATAAGAATCGACGATGTTTTGATTTGGCGATTCACGACGACGATGAGTTGAATTGAAGAACGAGGGGGGAAAAAAATTCTCCACAATCGGGAGAGAGTGGGAAGAGCAGAAGAAGAAGAATTGATATGGGTTGGAATGATTTTGATTTGGTTTTTATTTATTTTTTTACTGGAAGGGCATTTAGGTAACTTCAATGTCCTATAGGGTATCCCTTAGCTAGTGCCCTTAGTTGAGTATAAATTGTTGGTCCCTAATTTCTTTTGAGTGGCCCCTAAAAATACTAGGTTTTTTGCCCCATGATTCTCTCTTGACATGGTCAAACCAACGAAAGAAAAAAAAGAGCTCACACAAAAAATATTCACATCTTAGAAATGTAATGGTTTTACTAGAGCTACTAGTTCAAAAGATGTTCTCACAAAAATATCCTACTCCACAAGGAAGGGTGAAAGTGTTTCCATTTAAAGAAAAGGGAGAGTAAAGGTTGCGTCTCGCGCGCTGTCCGTATCAACAAATTAACAAAAAAAAACACCTTTTCTTTCAAAACCATAACAACATTTTTTTTTTTTTGATAAGTACAGTTATAACAACAGATCCCTTCACAACCATGGCGTGGACGTTGAGCAGTTTGTAAAATTTCTGCTCATTAATTTCCCTCATTATATAGAGCTGGATAATTAATTAGAACTAAAAAAATTGTTTATATTAATCGTTGGAACTCTCAAACGAGTTGACCTGATCCATCTCTTTTCTGTACTTTGGTTTTGCAAGTGGTATTTGATTGGCACATGGATTTTAATTCTCCCTCCGTACCTATTATATAGATGGAATTTTGAATTTTCTTTGTACCATTAGATAGGCGGAGTCCTATTTTCAAGATGAATTTTCTCACAAATACCCTTATTTATTGTACATGGAAAATTGTGTTAGTAATAAGACAAAGGGTAAAACAAGAAAAAACATGAAAAATGATGAATTCAAGGTAATTTTCTTAATCTAAGATATTTGGTCCCTCCTCCTATATATGTGGTACGGAGGGAGTAGTTTTCCTTCCTGCAACCCAATTAGCCTTGAAATTGTTATTTCCTCCACCGCATGCATCTGGTCCTCTGTTCCTACTAATTTTTTTTGTTTTTCTTCTCTTTTCTTTTCGATAAAATCGATGAATTTCATCTAATCTTTGATACACCAAATGCTCGAACTTCACCGACATCATTATTCCTACGTATCGATGAAGATGATGCATGCGATGTCATATTTCTATAATCCTATATAGTTGTACATTCGGAGAGATTTACATTGTAAAAAGATAATTAGAGAAAAACAAATATAAAATATTAGTGAAATTCATCTCTAATAATAATAAACTAGGCTACATGTTCGAAATTTTACATATGGACCAAACTTAATGTTGGGAGCATGTTGGGAGCAGTGGCAACACCAAAATCGGGAGTCACAAATCAACATAATTGGAAAAACAAAAACACGTAAAAGAACAAAAATTTTGTCGGGAGTCACAAATCAACATATTTGGAAAAACAAAAACATGTAAAAGAACAAAATTTTTGTTACCTACATGGATTGCCACTTATTATAGGGAGCAACAGGATCACAGGCGTTGGAAATTCATAAAATCTACAAAAATCAACAAACCTTGATTAAGACATACAAAGTCAATATAGAGGCGATAGAAGGAACTAAGTAGGTCTTCATAAAAGAGAATAATAATGAACAGATTCACTGAGATCATTCAATATTTAATTGTGTATACAACAAGCGCGAATAAATTATCAAATCTATGTTACATCGAAAATACTTTCAAACAAGAGTCCAACCGGGATTTTAAATATCCTCAGTGTAATTTTCCAGGATAAAAGTTGGATTCGCACCATCCCTGGTGAAGTTGCCACTTTAAAACCATCAAAAATCAAGGGACGAAACTCATTAACAGTTTGAAGTCTTTATAATATATAACATATATGGATCAATCAGAATTTAAGGATGCAAATTCTCAACATCCCCAATGAAGTCACCACTATACAAAAATCCCGAGACAAAACCATTTAAATATCTAAGCCTCCAAAATAGCAGGGGAAGACTGTTATAGCATTGCTCGGTCGAACTCACAAGTGTTGCTATCTCAAGCTTGTTGTCAAATTTAGTTGATCAAAACTATATCTTGATATCTAGTCTATATTTAGTCAAGTCTCGGATCAAGATATAAGTGTGTAGTTGAGTACCAGACAACACAGCGTTCTACCGTTTGAAGGCGAAGATCAACCGAAGCTTTTGGAGAACTTCATCAACAAAAGGTAAGTGAAGACTGAACCACCTATTACTCAAGTTTTCACCTTTCTATCTATGACACAATGTCGCATGACTAAATTAGACTTTACATGCACAACAAAAATTTCGAGTCAAGTTTATCTTGATTATCTATTCTCGAAATATGTTGACTAAGCTTAAGAACATTTGTTCATACTTGATGATATTGGTTAAGAAAAATTTATTGTGTATGACCTAAAATATGATTCAAGATTATCATTTGAAAATAGCCTAGAATAGTGATATGTGTCATTGATGTTGTTAGGGAATGTTTCAGATTGATTATTAGAGAGATATAAAACTACTTTAAATCTGGATACAGGATAGTACACGTACCAGCTTACATTATGGAAAAAATGTTATAGGTTCGGAGCCGCAGTACATGTACGGAGTACACGTACCGATGTAGGTATAGTTCGTCAACGACTTTCGGGTACACAACTCAGGATGGTACACATACCCGGTACACAACCGGAAAAGTTCTGTGACTCGTGAACTCAGGTTGGTACACGTACCATGAAAAACTAATTCACGAACCGTATGTAGGTACACGTACCAACTACATGTACTTACCCTGTCGAATATTTTCAGATGCATCAGAATTATTTATATGAGATAATCGGCATTTGAACAACTCTCTATAACAAAAAATTTGGACATATTTGTTCACATTAACCTATGGTTGTGACTCAAGATTAATATCTTAAAGTGTTATATGAAAATGATTAAGCTTATAGTTCATCTGGCTAGTTTCGGCTAACTTTTCATGAACAAGTCATTGTACACGGTTCAATTATGATCCATTCTAACCAAAGTGTATATTTTGTTGTGTTAATCTCAAATCAAAGATTCATATAGCAGTGGATATTGATTGCTTGATCCAAAGCTACCTTAGCTTAAATCTAAAACAACCTTTGTTTTGAAAGTCTATATAAAGAGAACCTCAAGCAACTGGGATCTTTGAATCCCTGACACTATTGTTGTGTGTCCTAGTTGTAAACAAGAGTCGTCCTCTCCTTTAAACCTTTTTAGGTTTAGCAACTAAAAAGACTTCACCTAGGGATTCGTGAAGCCAAGTCAAACTATCTTTATCTTGATAGTTCGTGTATGCTGATCTTGCTACTGTTTATTGAGCCATTTTCTCCAACAGACGAGATAGATAGAAATAGCAAAGTTCTTCGTCTCAAACTTTGTGATTCCACAGGTATATTTCTCGAGGACGATTCTTTGTTGAAATCGGAGTAGGAATTACTTGTGAGGTGAATAATAATCTAGGCTGCTCTTCAGGAGTCGTAAGTATCGGATTTTGAGGTTTGCTAGACTTTGTCTATTGCAATCGATTTCCTATCTCACCTTGATCTTTGATCAAAACGGAAATCACATATAGGCTTATCTGTGGGAGGCAGATTGGTTTAAAGTCTTCAATTGAGTTGAAGCAAATCTTAGGATGTAAATAACGTCAGCTAAGGGAATCGATTGTGCGGAGTCTTGCGGGATTCAAGGGGCATAAGGAGCGTGACTGTAACTGAATCGATGTGATGGTAGATTCGGTCTCAACTACATTCTGGTTCGAAGTTTTGATAGTAGGCTAGAGTCTGTAGCGTCTTAATACAGTTTGGTGTTAAAATCTAGATAAGGTCTCGGGGTTTTTCTACATTTGCGGTTTCCTCGTTAACAAAATAAAATTTCTGGTGTCTGTGTTATTTATTTTTCTGCATTATATTGTTTATCTTTATAAATGAAATATCACAGGGTGTACGTAAATCAATCAAAGTAGATACGTCCATCGTAATTTTTGGATACGACTTGATTGATCTTTGATATTAATCTTTGGAATCATCCAAGAACTCTCGCTGTATAATCAGGTTCACGGACTTGTTCTGAATATATACTGATTGTGAGAGTAAGAGATATAAACTCTTCAGATAATTCCTGATTGAGATTCATTAAGTTGTAACTCTCGGAATTGTATTTGAGTTAATTTAGTCCATACAAGTTGCCTAAGAAAAAGTTGGCGGTGTATTTTGGTACCCGCGCATTTTCAACAAGAGTTCGGCTCGGATTCTAAACATCCACAGTGAAATTGCTACTGCAAAAAGCATTTAAAATTAACAAGATGAAACACGTTAAAAAATTAGTCTTCGTAGTTTCTAATAGATGACCGGAATACAAGTTGGATTCGCAACATCTCAAGTGAAGTTGTCATTGTAAAAACATCAAAATCCAAGGGACGATACCCGTTGACAGTTTGAAGTCTCTATAATATCTAGTATAAATTAATCAATCAGAATTGAATGCAGAATTCTCAACATCCCCAAAGTCATCAATGTACAAAAATACACGAGACAGTACACTTTTAAATATCTAATCCTCCAAAATAGCTAACACGTGGATTATTATTCTGATTTTCATAGCATTATGATACTCATTTTCAAGGCATTAGAATCCGTCCTTGGACAACGGAGAAGTTCAATTAAGAATATTCACAAGCTGAATCAGATCAAAAGATTAACAAGATTGTGAATCCGAATGTGAAGAAGAAAATTGCCATGAGAGAGTCACTTTGTTCAACAACATTCTTGATTGAGGTGACGAGCATATTAGTCATTTAGAACTAAGACTATCTTAATGTATTCTTCTCATATCTAATTTATAATGTATGGTAATTTTTACATTTTGAAAATGTAAATAATAATCATTTTTGTCCCAACTAATATTCGGGTTATGAATAGCCCAACTGATGTGGCTCTTACGTCAAAGAAAGAAAAAGTAAATAAAAACAAAATTCTTGACATAAATATTTATTATTAACGAATATCTCATCATATATTTTTTTACAAAACTACAATAGTTCAAGGAATAGAACAGTTGTTTATGAAAATACAAATCGGAGATAACTCTTAATTCTGAATGATACAAGAAGATGAAATCATTAATGAAGCTGACTAACAACAATAGTAATTAAGGATGGAGAAATCAGGCATGTGATATGGATTAAAAATCATCATCTTATAAAGAATCCAAAGTACTTTCACAAAACTTCTACAAGTAATTATTCAATAAAGAGGATCCAATTCTTGGAAACCGAAATAAGGAATAATATATATAACAAAAAAATGTACACAAATTAAGGCCGACAACAATATTGATATTTTCGGTCTTATGTTGTAAGCACAAATGGTAGATATGGAATTTGACAGACAACTAACAGAGGTGTTTACATATTATAGTGCGCCAGAGAGAACTAAATCAAGGACATGAAAATAACTTAAACAGGGAAGAATTATTGAATTTCAGCAAAAAAGAATAGGGATACCGAGAGTCATAATCTTAGAAGGCATGTTTTAAGTTTACCAGGATACTGAGAGTCAAGAAAGTGAAGAGGAAAGACATTAGAATCACAAACATATTTGTATCTGCCCCGATAGCACCAACTTCCTTTGAAATCTCAAATCCATGTCCAAATCCTCTTGTTATACTGACCTAAAATGAAGAACTATTTTCACCTGGACTCTAAAATTTTCTTTTTTCTACTTTTGTAAATAAAAAGTATGCTTTGTTTTCTCATTAACTAAAATATCTCTATTTAATTAAATTATCTATAACACAATGTGAGATATTCACGATATCTCAAGAGAACTTTGGTTTATTTTATCTTTCTCCCACGTAGGTAGGTCCATATCAGTTGTGCTGGAGCAAACCCTAATTTCAATCAGGGTAAATAACATTATTCAAATATAAATACAATTGATATATTATATTTATAACATGTAAATTATTACATATATCTTGTATTTGAATTAGTTCAAAAATTTCACGAGTCATAATACGTTTGAAATCGAAACAAATTAACTAAGGAGAGAAAAATGGTTCTTGGTAGTGGTTCTTCCTTTTATTTAAATCAGTTTTCTTTAGGCGCGAGCGCTTTGGATAACTATTGTTTATTCAGGATTTGGGATGATAATCCTCATAATTCAATTACTGAAGATGTTGTACGAGACAAAATGTTATAATATTTTATTTATTTTACATATGAGTGATGGAGAAGAAAGAATCTCTTTTATATACCCACCTAGTTTGTCAATCTTTTTGGAGATGATAAAAAGAAATATACTTTTGCCCACAATTGAAAAATCTTCTTCTGAAGAATTTTATAATCATTGGGTTTATACTAACGAAAAGAATTGAGCCTTAAATTAAGTCTCCGAACCAAACACTTTGAAATTTTGGAATGGGGTTTATTAATGTTTTTGTATGTCTATCTAAAGTACCATTGCTTCTAAAAGTCTTGGAAATCTATACAAAACTCATTTTAGTATCTTTTCAGGACAAAAATATTTTGAACAAGTTTATTGCAGTAATAACAATGCGGGATTGGTCTGTAGACTTGAGATGCAAAACTTGTTTTTGGTGTTGCAGTTGCTAAAAAGAAATACAATAAGTTATAAACTTCATTGAATTATTAAAGAAGTAAAGCTCAAATAACAAATATGGCAGGACTATGTAGATCCAAAACACATTAAAAAAAAATCATATGTACATGAGACATTATCGATAACTGCAAATTTTTAGGTTGCACCATTTGAGTATATTCTTGGATACATGTACATACGGTTGTTGTCACACCTTATATTATTCATCCTACTTTGCAAACATCACTTTGAGACGGTCAATAACTCTTTTATCAACTTAAAAAGCCTTGGCGAGGAAAAAAACATGAATAACCAGCTGAAAAAACATTAGCAATTATGATCATACTAGGGTTTTGACTTCTTAGATCAGCGATAGCAACAAGTAGGATTGTTTTCACATTATGGTGAGCATGAATGAGCCTGACAGGCAATAAAAATATAGAGTGTATAATTGATACGAACCATAGAGATACCAAGAGTGTTGAGTCCAGGAATTTGAGCAACGTTGCAATTTTGTGAACAGTGAAATCTGCAAGAAAGAAATCTCTGGCCACAACAAGCTTTGGATCTTTGCAGATTTCACTGTTCACAAAATTGCAACCGAAGAAAACTGATGCATAAGTTAGATATTAGTGCTTCATAAACAAAAAGTTTCAACCAAATAAGTTATAGAAAAGAAAAATATTCAATGTAATATAAAGATACCAATACTATTTGGGTTTCCATCAACAACACAAAAGTGTTGTGTGGAACCTGAATTATTAGCATATATAAATTACACAACTTAATAAAAATATTGATGAATTCGTAATTAGGTTAAGATATGATAAAAATAATATTTAATTATCATGAATTAATTAAGTTTAATTTTGATGTCTACAAGTGACACATCATATCTGAGTTTGTGATATTTTAAGATATAACATGAATCCTACCTTAACATAAATCGTGAAATGAAACAGAAACTTAACATAATTTGATGAAATTAAACAAAAATTATACCAAACCTTACCAGTTAAAGACCGGTTGGTATCCAAAGTGAAATAATACGGTTTTTATGTGGACACGGGTATATAAACCAAATAAAATAGAAAATAAAAAACTACATTGTTGTCCCTTCAACTCTCTAATATATTTAACCTTGCTCATGCTTCTCGTCAAACAAACTTAATTTCTCAATTTAGTGGCCTTGCTGGTACATCTTCCTCAATTCAATCTTCGAGTCGGATCTCTTTTAATTCCTCTTGAACTATCCTTTTTTGGAAGCATTAGTCAATTTCAGTTTACTTATGTTAATTGTGTCATCATTGGTGTCTCGTTGTAAATACCATATCCATTGTGTTTTGTCACTCCGGTTAGCTATAATGAACCAGTAGTTGTTGATGGTACTTAGGCAATTCTGGTAACTAGTTTTCGTTACCTCTTATTTGTTCTCTATTTATATTTCCGTTTAATCGTGTTAGTTGGAAGTGTTACTTTTTACTTACTTGTTTTTATCATTTTGGGGTCTCTCATTTTAACTACTTGAATTTATTTCGGCTTTGGTGGTCTTTTTAATTTACAAGTTGTTCTCATTTGTAATTTATTTATTTCTGTCATAAGTCATTTCGATTTGTATTACTCATAATATTAGGCTTTAGTAATATTAATTGTATTGTATTCTGCACATCATGGTTGTACTGCATTTTTATGTTAGTTCTCTTTTTATTTCAATTGATCTCCCTTGTTACAATCTTACTTCTATCTTATTAATTAGTTGTTTTCTTTATAGCTTGTGTAAAACGTGATCACTATATGACCTTCTATATTATTTTACTTATTTCACTTCTAGGGAGTATGCTCGTATAATGTGAAAATAATCAAAGTACTGTTAATCATGTTCGAGAAATTAAACGTGATGTTGAGGATGAATTTACCAAAAAAAAATTAGGATCTTGAAAATGATCTCTGAGGAGATGAATATAAGTTTAACATAATTGTTAAGATGTAAATTTCATTCAAAGTAACAATAACAATAAATGAATGATAAGTTTTTATATATAAATTCTTATGTCATTCTTTTGATAGTTATGATTACAATGCTTGTTCCGATTTATATATCTCTCTGCTTTGTTTTCAGATTTTATGAGATAAACTTCTCAAAAACTAAGTTTCGGTCTCACAATTGGCTTATATTGTTATGATTTTTAACTTTTGATTTGTACATATTTTCATATCTAACCTTTTGAGTTGCTATATCAAAAATCGGAAGAAGAAGATGGTGATTTAACTCATATGTAAGTCACATATACTAGTATTGATTTATGTTCTATAAATCGTATACATATGAGTAGTTTCAGTTTTAGCCTTTATCTTGTGCAAGGTAATGGCTAAGATCATGAAATCTTTCTCTGGTATATGCTGTTATTGTGTTATTGTTTTGTTTGCAGGGAATAACATACACATGGGAGAGTTCTACAATTATTTCTGATAATTGTTTTCCCAATGATAAGTAAATGGATCGACTGCGATTCTCGTTTGTCTTATCGAAGTTAGGGAACAATTAATTTGGTTAATCGCTTTCTCGATCAGAAAATTAAGTTAATTCTGATCTTAGTTTTTGCTTATCGAAATAGGTACAGTTATTTAAGTATAACTAGATTCTGATAAATAACTAAGTTAATTCTGATCTTAATTCGACTTATCGAAATTAGGAAAAGTTGCTTCGGATAATTGTTCCTTGGTAAGAAACTAAATCAAATAATTCAGTAGTTTCGGATATAGTTTTGCTTATCAAAAGTTGTATGTTAAACGTTTGATTCTGTTAGGCTCTTATATGTTTTATCGAGTTCTTATGAACTTGAGAATCCTTTCAAAATACTTGCTGTATTTTTCGCATCTTTCTCATTTTTAGGAAAAAAGGTGGAGAAATATATGAAGTATAGGGTGATTTACAATTACTTGAGAGAGAATATTTGTGTCGCAAAGTATATATCTAAACATAAAAGAGTAAGATATTGACCAAGGGGGAGAAACATATCTTTTTAAGTAGCATTACATACTACATAATTGAAAAACAATCATTACCAGAGGTAGAAGTTTTAGCTCCACTTGAAGCAGCTAAGTGGGCAGCAATCATGAACTACAAAGACTTTTGGATAAAGGGAGATTGCAAAGGAGTTATAGACTTTGCTCAAGGACATATACCAACACAATTCATTGGAGAAATCAGGCCATAGTATCTGGGTTTTATTTTCAGGCATGGAATAGCAACAAGGTAGCAGATGTTTTGGCAAAGCAGGCAAGAAGTCAGGGTCACTACAAACAACAATGGAGACTGATGCCATAGTTCCTTGATTCTGCTTTAGCTTATGATGTTAGGTTTTTAGTTTAAAATGTAATTCAATATGAGGGAAACACCTTGTTGGAAGATTCTCATATTTCAGCACCTTACACTGACATAAATTATGTTTGGATTGATCATAAACTTTCAAAACGACCTCTTGTAATCTCTTTTGGTTTGATTTTAATCTATTAACTTTCAAAAAATAAATAAATTATGTTTGGATTGATCATATTCATATTTCACTTTTAGGGGAGGATATTTTTTGTTATTTAAATGCTTCAACAACGACAGTTATTTTCGAATATTTGCAGGACTTTGTGCTTTTGAAACTTGGAATCAAGCGTATGAACAGATAGAGTTAAGAGATTGTTATGTAATGTAATATCTTTGTCATGTAATTTTTGTATTCCCCATATGTAAAAAAATTTATAACTAAAATAGACAACGCGGGAGATTGTTACAACATTGTTCGGTTGAACCCACTAGTGTTGTTATGATAAATTTGATTGTCATATTACTGCTTGATTTGATTACTTAAGTGAACTTCGTTAGAAGCCAGAAAACCAACTACTGAGATGATATCCGAACAGAGATATTAATCTTGGTCTTATCCTGATTTTAATTTCTAAATCTTGGTCTTATCCTGATTTTGTGTTCAACACCGTCAGGTCCGTCACGGTAACGGTCAGACTCGGCCGAGTCATTTACGAAAACACGTTTTTCACGCAATGAGTCGGTACCCAACCGAGTCATTACCCCTCACCCCAAAAACAAAATGCCAGAGTAAGAAGTATGATATCATTTTCTTATGTAAAGAAAACAGCTTCTTAAATCGTCATCCCTGTCGACAGCATCCAGCTTACGACATCTTCCTTACCTCATCCCTTCTCTCTCCTCTCTTTGACTTTCTCTCTGCAACCTTCTAATGGCGATTTCACACTTCTAATTTTCCCCCTCTTATCCATGTAATAATTTCCCCTCTTTTTCTCTCAGTCTTCACCACAATGAATTCTACATCTATTCTCACAGATTCAAACGATAACAGTGGCGGAAGTATAAGTATAGAACAAGAAAACATCACACCAGAAATCACAGCTTTGAGAAGACTATCAACTAACCTAGAATCAACATTTCAGTCAACAGATTTTGATTTCTGTTCTGATGCTAAAATCGTTTTGTCTGATTCGCGTGAAATACTGATTCATCGTGTGATTTTATCATCTAGGAGTCCGTTTTTTAAATCTGTTTTTGGGAAGGATAAAGATGAGAAGAAATTTGAGGTGAAGAAATTGATGAGTGTTGGTGTTGTTGATGTTGGTTTTGATTCGTTGAGTGTGGTGTTGTTTTATTTGTATAGTGGGAAAGTGAAGCCGTTGCCTAGAGAAGCTTCTGCTTGTGTTGATGAAGAATGTCAACATATTGGGTGTAGACCTGTTGTTGATCTTATGATTCAAGTTCTTTATGCTTCTCATGTCTTTCAGATTCCTGAATTGGTTAGTCTTTTTCAGGTATGATTCAATCCATGGATTTCGTTACTTTAAATGTATGATTTGATCAGATTTGAGTTCAGTTTGGTTGATTAGAGTAGTTTTGTTAAT
Organism: Papaver atlanticum; assembly: GCA_023531105.1. Classification (NCBI taxonomy): domain Eukaryota; kingdom Viridiplantae; phylum Streptophyta; class Magnoliopsida; order Ranunculales; family Papaveraceae; genus Papaver; species Papaver atlanticum. The sequence continues at coordinate 2,281,217 of JAJJMB010004060.1, read as the reverse complement.
GTTCTTGACTCATAGTTTGTCAGAATGGAAAGGAAAGTGTGAATTGGTGGTTAGTGCCTCGAATTCGAGCTAGATTCGAATACAAAGTAGTATCAATTTCAAATTTCACTGCTGTACTTGTGAATGCTGATGTTAAGTGAAGTATTGGATTGATTGTAGTAGTTTCGTTGATGTTCCTGCAGACATAGTTGTTTAGAATTGAAAAGAAAGTGTTATTTGGTTGTTAGTGCCTCAAATTCGAGTGAATTAAACTAGATTTGACCGAATACAAAGTAATATATCAATCTGAAATTTAACTGTTATACTTGTTAATCCTTATCTTGAGTTCAGTAGTGAATTGGATTGATTATAGTAGTTTCATTGATGTTTGCGCAGACATAGTTGTTTAGGATGGAAAGAAAAGTGTTAATTGGTGGTAGTGTGTCAGTTTCGAGCTAGATTTGGCCGAATACGAATATCAATTTGAAATTTAACTATTTTTATTTGTTAATCTTCATCTAAGTTAAGTATTGAATTTGATTTGTCAACTTAAGAGATAAATGAGATATGAGTTGTTAAATCTGTTCATTTCTGAAGTTTTATTTGGAGGTCGAAGTGGGTAACGTTTGTAGTTGGAGGTTAGTGATAAGTGGATAAAGTGTCAAACTTGTTTGCTGTGTGTGTATAAACAGTAGCATATGGCCATTGCAACACTTGATTAGAATGACATTTTTGTTGAAATTAGCCAAGTAGAACAGTGGCTTACGCCTAGGAGGAAAAGGAACAAAGACCTTTTCTAGAAATGGTTAAACCAAATGGATTAGGCAGCAAAATTTAGTTTTTTTTTTTGTATTCTATTAAGTCATTTATATCTTATTAGCTTTGTAACTTAAATCATAATAACGATCTGATGTAGCGAGAATATTTGTAGCCTTAACGAGGAATTTGTGTTAGCTAGTGAAATTTTTATGGCATACATGATTTAGCACATTTATTTATATTCGGTTAATTTTGGTGCTTGGTAGAATTTGTTTCTTTTAGCATAATCGGCGATGGTTAGTTTTTGATTAGAAAGTTTTCGTGTTTTAAAAGACAATGATTACTGTGTTCTTTCATTTCAGCGCCGCCTGCTAGATATCCTTGGCAATGTAATAGTGGATGACATAATGGTGATTTTGTCTGTTGCAAATATGTGTGACAAGATTTGTGAGAAATTAGTTACAGCGTGCATCGGTATTATTGTTAAGTCTGATATCGATTCCGTGACTCTTGAGAAGGGATTGCCCCCTGATATTTTTAAACAAGTAATGGATTCCCGTTTGGAGTTGGGCTCAGTTGATACTGATATTGATGAGAAAGCAGCTAGGCGTATAAGGACAATGCATAAGGCATTGGATTGGGATGATGTTGAATTAATTGAAAAGTTACTCAAAGAAGGGAATACGAATCTGGATGAAGCCAATGCATTACATTATGCTGTAGCTTACTGTGATGCAAAAACTACGGAAGAGCTTCTTAAGATGGGACTCGCTGATGTCAATCGTAGAAATCAAAGAGGATACACTGTTCTGCATGTCGCTGCAATGCGAAAAGATCCAGGTATAATAGCGTCTATTGTAACAAAAGGGGCACGACCAACTGATGTTACACCAGATGGAAGAAAAGCACTTCAAATTGCAAAGAGGCTAACAAAGTGGATGGATTATCATAAGTTTACAGAAAGAGGGCAAAAAGCACCCAAGGAACGTTTATGTATAGAGATTTTGGAGCAAGCAGAAACTAATGAACCGCTAGGTGGGGAAGCTTCTTTATCTCTTGCTTTGGCAGGCGATGATCTGCGTGAGAGATGGGTATACCTTGAAAACAGAGGTGAGTTTTTCGCATCATCGAGCGTATCTTTACTACTGTGACTGTCCTTTTTTTCCTTCTTTTCTTTTGATTTTAAATAGTAATTGGCTTATCTGGAACTTACAATATGTTAATTTCATTATTTGCTGAAGTCTTCATTTAGTCAAGTATTTAAACCGTTTCACATCTATCTTTTGACATCTGTAAGTGGAAAATCTTCACACTTGTCATGCAATTTTACAAAAATACAGCACTTCAGATGCAAAAGCTTCACGTGAATCATACTATTTGTGGATACTGATTAAAGTAACATGTTTATCACATATTTTATCTTGTTTTAAACTTCTTTCTGCAAACCCCATCTGTCGGGCGAAGCAGAGAACAACTGGAGAAATATAGGTTATTGTAGAGAATCTTAACGAATAACTGATTAGACTATTCAAAAAGATCAAATGCACTCATCCTCTATAAACTAATTCTAATTTAATTTCTCAATTTGGTTTATGGTTGTCGAGTAGTTTTCTTTATCGTTGAGAGCTTAATTTGAGCTTCACTTTTTTTTGGAGATTCTTCTTTCTATTTATAAGTTTGGATAGAACAAAATGACTTCTTTGGCGCTTGCTTATGGTTAGTGGTAATAATTTCTTCCTGTGCAGTTAAGCTGGCCAAACTTTTTTTTCCTGAGGAAGCACAAGTTGCCATGGACATTGCACAAGTGAAAGGCACTTTGGAGTTCCTAGCAGATGCCAATTGCAAGGAATTACCTGGTGGCGAAATAGTTCCTCTGAATTTAAATGAAGCACCTTTTTTTATGGAAGAGTTGCATCATAAAAGGATAGGAGCACTCTCAAGAATGGGTAGTTAACTATATCCTACACTTCATTTATGTGTTTTTGATACAATTTACATGTTATGCTGCCTTCCTCGATGAGAAGTGCAGCTTTCAGAAGTCGTTATATCTGCTAAAACTTGACAAAATTTCAGGCCTGTACTGTATCTCTAGGTTTAGTAATGAATTTAACTATTTAAGCTATTTAGAGTGTCCAACCTCGTTGGTACTGTCAGTGATGCATAATAACCAGGGAGGCCTTTTTGCTATTTTTTCATTTTTCTTACCATAAGACATAGTCATGGTTTTTGAAAAGCTGATTATTCTTATTTCAACATATCATATTTTATTATTTTACTACCTTAATTAGTTTTTCTATAGAAATACTGTAAATGGTATTGGTAAATTTTCATAACACTAGGTTCCATCATTTTACCACCTTAATTTTCAAGCACCAAATGATATTTCCACTCTAGTAATTATGTGTCTTATAGATTTTGTACAAAGTTCACCTTTTTTCTCTTTCAAATTGGAGGGAAGCTGGAAAGGTTATGACTGATTATGGTGATTCTGTTTGTCCTTGTTGTACAGTTGATTTTGGGAAGCGATACTTCCCTCGCTGTTCAAACGTACTTAACAAGATCGTGGATACGAAGGACTTGTTGGATCTTGCAGATCTTAAAAATGGTTCGCAAGAGGAGCAACAATTGAAAAAGAAGAGGTTCCTGGAGATCCAAGATAGCTTGAAAGATGCATTCGATAAAGACAAGGTGGAGTTTGATCAATGTAAAGCTAATTCAGCATCGTCCTCCTCGGCATCCAAGGGACTTTCTCAACGTCAGGATAAGTCATCAAAAAAGAGGAAGAAATGATCGAAGAAAGCTAGGAAGTTTATTCTTGAGAAAAAGAGTAAGGCTGAGGCAGCGAAAGTTGCTGAGACAAGCTCTCTGAATGTTAAAAGTGGTGCTGCTAAGTCTGTGGTCGTTTCCCAAAAACTGTCTGACGAAGAAATAGCAAGAAATTTGCAAGCAAAACTTGATGGTAAGAGTAATTTTGTGATTGAGAGAATTGATGATAGTGATTTTATCATTCCATCCAAAACAGCCAGAAGATTAGCTCCGGGTTTGCAAGATCAATCTGGTTTTGAAACTTCTAATGATTTCACACTGGAGATGAGGATATTGAGTCTGAATAGGGGATACAGTGGACAAGTTAATCCAAACACTGATGTTTCGCAGAAAAAAGATGTGGTGGGGTGATCTTGCTGACATAGAAGATGCTGATAAGCAGGTTGGCGCAAGTGTTGAGGTTATGAATCCTGACCTTGATGAAGAATCTGCATGGAAAACTGATCTGGATGAAGAAAATGGGTACATGGAGGAACCTGTTCCTCCTATAGTGCAGCAAATTCAAACGGACAATTCAGAGAAAGTGCGTTGCAAGAGCAAGCTGAGAAAGAAGCCGTGATGATTTTGAATTGGGATGTTTTGAATCAGAAAAAAGAAGAAGAGAAGAAAACCATGTTAGGGAGCTAAGAAACTTGCTGCTGCTGCTAAAAAGGGTGTTGGTAGCGTTGGGGAGTTGGGGGATAAATACAAAGTCTGATACGACTGAACCTACACTTAATGTTATTTTCATGAAGAAGAAAAAGACAATTGGGATTAAAAGTAATCCTAATACAGATGTGGAGGACAACAATGCAAGTGATGCTGGTAAGGTGAAAAAAAAGGAAAAATCTCAGTGAAGATACATAAACTTTTGGTGCTGAAGGAGCTCCAAGTATAACCGAGAGGTCCGCAGCAAGAAAAGCCGAAGCTTGAAAACAAGCTCCACCCATGTGATTTTAGGCTGTTAGGATCTGATGATTTTGGGAAGTTTGATTTTTCTTTGAAGCTGTATTTTTATTTTATTTTGTTTAGTTTTGAGTCCAATGGATACTAACAAGGGCCTCATTTTTTGTTTTTCATTTTCATTTTCATTTCTTGTAACTACATAATTTTCTTTTGATTGCTCACTGAGAGTGTATCACTCTTTGGCTTTGTTTCTTTCTTTGTAATTTCTCTCTTCTTTAGTGTTGACTCTCAATTCTGCTGTGAATCAGTTCAAACCGCGTTTTCTACAGTTGAGATTCCTTAGGACTTGGGTAGGACCACTGCAATGCTAGACCATTCTTTGTTTGTCTACCTCCTTCAGCCATTTATTACCAGCAACTGTATTTGATTAATTTTTTTACTTTAATCTTACCAACATTCCAAACCACTATAATAAATTACTAGAACAAGGACTGTGACAGAAAAATTTACAGTTTTACAGTCACAATCATGTGGAACAACAAAAGTCAATAATTTCCTCTCATTTTCTCTGTCTTCTTCCTCTTGACTTCAAAGGAGACTTCTCTTTTCAGCACTCAATTTCATTACTAAATTCATGGAGTCTCCTTTCGATGATGATATCTTACACAATTTACATGAATTTGCACCAATGAATTCCGTTTCAGTCCTTTCAGATTCCAACAGTGGTGCAACTAGTTGTATGTCAAACGGAGGAACTTTTTCACAAGAGACCTCTCCTCCTTTTGTTAAAGCTTTAACACGTTTATCCGAAAATCTCGAATCGGTATTCGAAACATCGGAATTCAGTGATGCTGTAATCGTTGCATCTGATACAAGGGAAATTCCAATTCACCGGTGTATTTTATCTGCTAGAAGTGTGTTTTTCAAGAACTTGTTTTCCAGTGGAACTGTGAAAGGAAATGATGGGAAATTTATATTGAAAGATGTAGCTACAGATTTTAAATTAGGATTTGATTCCGTGAATTTGGTTTTAGCTTATTTGTATAGTGGGAAAGTGAAAACTCTGCCTGTTGATGTTTGTGTTTGTGTTGATGAAGAATGTTTACATGTTGGGTGTAGACCTGTTGTTGATTTCATGGTTGAAGTTCTTTATGCTTCTTTTACATTTCAGATTTCGGAGCTCGTTACGCTTTTTCAGGTATTAATCTATTCTGAGACCCTTTTCTTTTAAGTCCATTATGTTCCAATTCTAATGAATTTGTTTTCTTGATTGTATATCGCATCTTTTGGGGTAATTTTGTTGAAATTTTGATGTAACTAGACTTTTAATACTACTTATTCCGTTGCAGCGTCGCCTACTAGACATTCTTAAGAATGTGGAAGTAGATTACATATTAGTGATTTTATCAGTTGCAAAGATGTGTGGAAGAGCATGTGAGAAATTAGCTATGGCATGTGTTGAAATTGTTGTTCCGTCTGATGTTGATCTTGTAACTCTGGAGAAAGCATTGCCCCCCTGTGCTGTAAAGCAAATAACGGAGAGGCGTACTATGGAAATTGGTTCACCTGACAGTAAAACCAATGATTTTCCGGATAAGCATGCGAGGACAATGTTTAAAGCCTTGGATATGGATGATATTGAATTGGTTGGGATGTTACTCAAAGAAGGAAAGACAAGTCTAGATGAAGCAAACGCATTACATTATGCGGTAGCATATTGCGATGCAAAAACCACGAAAGAGCTTTTAGAGATGGGACTTGCTGATGTTAATCTTACGAATCAGAGGGGATACACTGTGTTGCATGTAGCCGCAATGCGGAGAGAACCTGAGATTATAGCTTCTATCATTACAAAGGGTGCGCGATTAAGTGATGTTGCACCATGTGGAAGAAAAGCACTTCAGATCTTGAAGAGGCTAACCAAATTGGTAGACTACCAGCGCTGCATAGAAGAGGGAAAAGATGCTCCGAAGGATCGATTATGCATTGAAATACTGGAGCAAGCAGAAACTGAAGCACCATTAGTAGGAGATGCTTCTTATTCTCTTGCTAAAGCTGGAGAGGATCACCGTCAGAAATGGTCGGACCTAGAAGATAGAGGTGAGTTCTTCATCCTTGGGTCTTTTATTTTGAAAAATTACAACTCTGCACACTGGTGGATCTAAAAACCAGTACTCATTTTTGCGCCTTGGGCGCTTTATTGGCTTAGGCGCCGTCTGGGCAACTCGTGCGCCTAGGCAAGCGCCTAGCTCACCTTTCAACACATACTTCAAAACATAGGTTCCAGGTGCAGACACTTCATACCAAATAGGTTATCTATACTGCCAGATCCATCTTAGATTTTCCAATTGACATAGTCCTCTTTAGAATTTGATTTGTATTAACATGTTTTTTTTCTGAATGATCTTGAATATTTTTCTCTCGCAGTTGCTATGGCACGCCTTTTATTTCCGAAGGAAGCGCAAGTTGCAATGCACATTGCAAAAGTGGATGGCACAAAGGAGTTCCCACTAACTGCCAATTGTGGATCATTGCCTGGCCATCGGATAGCACTTTCAAACTTAAACGAAGCACCTTTTATGATAGAAGATGCACATCTTAAAAGAATAACAGCACTCTTAAAAACTGGTAAGTCACTGTATTCTACACTTGACTTGCGCCCATCTTCTTGAGCCTAGAATTGGTCCAATTATGCTTTGTAGCTCATGTTGAGACCCAGTTGAAGCAGAACTGACTCCAACCAATTAAGGCTTAACTAGGGGTCAAATCATGGTGCAAATTCCATTTCAGGTCACTCAACTAGTGAAATGATACCTCAAAGCATTGAATCCTTCGCTGCTCAGTAGGCGCAGCGATCTGGAAACAGCTTCTATTTTCATTTTGAGAACTCATGCTGGGATTGGTCAATGTGTGATGGTTTCTTGTTCTCTTAGTGTTCATTTTGATTTCCTTTCTACGTTTTGTTTCTCTCTGAATGAATTTGTGTCTTTCTTGAAAATTGGCCCACACATCCTTGCTTCTGCCGTTGCCATCCTTCTTGGTAATGGAACTAAATTGCATCCAGGGATAGCATGTTTCTTTCTTTGCATAGTTTATTGCTTTCGTTCTTAGGTAATCCGGTTTTCTTAATCTGCACACCATCTTTCTGTTGGACAGTGGAATTTGGGAGGCGGTTCTTTCCTCGTTGTTCTGAAGCACTCGACAAGATTGTGGATGATAGAGACCTAATTGATCTTGCGTATCTTGGAAATGATATTGACAATCCGGAGCGGCAACTAAGAAAGAGGAGGTACAAAGAGATTATAGAAGATTTCAAAATAACATTCAGCCAGGACAAAGTAGATTTCGAGAAATCTAAAGCCAATTCGCCATCTTCATCAATTAAGGGACTTTCTCAAACTAATGGCAAAGTCAAGTCTAGGAAGAGAACCTAAACAAACATAAGTTATATTTTGTTAGTAAGAATCCCTTAACTAAGTCAATGCCAAGACTGAATTATTTTGCCCAATTTATGAAACTCATGAAGTATTTTTGTTAGAAGCTCAAGTTCTAAGAAAGAAACTTGCTAAACTTGATTTAAGGCCTTACCAATTGCATGCTAAGATGCCTGCAAGCCAGAAGCCCTGGTAATGCAATCAAAGAAGGCAACCACATGCATATCATCTAGCACATATATAAGAGACGCTAAGTTGAAATCAATGCTTGACATAACAATTAAAATTCATCATAGTTTATAAAAGATAAAACAACTAATGGGATATTTATGATGTGTCCAATATATGAATCCTGGATATGCCAATGATAAGTAATTTGAGCTACGTACCTCTAACCAGCTCTCTCTTGAGCTTACTTCTTCTGAACACTCAAAAGGCTTTCGGTGAATGTTTCACTCAGGGAAGCTTTCTTCTTATAATATGCATGCACTGTATTCGAGTCGTACAACTCACTAGTTTGCACCTCTGTGAAAGCCTTGCTTTTCCAGTTGTAAGAATAAAGGGACACAGCTTCCATATCTTTCCGGTTATTATAGGTTTTTAAGAGCATCTGTTCTGTTCCAGCAATGCCATGAAACTCAACCCACTGTTTTTTATCCCACTGAAAAGGTAATTTGAGAGTCACTTCTCTCCAATTAGCGGTGTCATCAAGTATCCATAGCTTGGCAAAATTACCATCAGGTAATATATGTGATAGAGAAACACGGTCATTCACTTCCAACAAATGAGTTACGTCTCTGAAATCTTCACAAAACTGATCAGTAATGAATGTAGGTACTGAAATTGTTTTATACTTCTCACTTCCAACATCAAATACCACTATAAGTACTTCTTTACGCTTACTCAAACGGTAAAAATGATCATAAGTGATCCAGTATATAGAACCATTCGCGTCTACAGATGTTTCTTCGAGACTATGTGGGGGCACTTCATCAATAATTCTCCATGTATTTGTGCCTACTGTCATCACTTCGGTACCTGCATAACCATCATAATATTCCCTCCAAATGCAAATCACTTTGTGTTCCTTGGTGGCTGGATCAAATCCAAATTCAAAGGTTAGAAAATAGGTTGCAAAGATTCTTTCCTGAAATGTTGTTCTAATCCATGGTGATAATTCTCGGGTGCTGAGATTCTTTCCTGAAACAGATCACTCCATTAACAGGTTTCAGAACTCCATCGTAATCTAATGAAACAGTCTTCCTAACATTGTGAACAACTGGCGTTTTTCCCGCAGCTATTTTGCCTGCTTTCTCTGACAAATCAGCTACCAACATTTCCGCCTTGTACGGCCTAATTTCGATGTAATCACAACGTCGACCACGAGCGCCCCTTGGACGACATGATTTTCTTTTCCTTGCGATGGCTAAAGGGAAACATGGACGTAGCTTTGATCGAGTAAGATGCAAATCAATGAAGTATGTATCATCTTTGATTAAAGACAACCAATGTTTACATACGCACTTGAATCGCATGAATGTTTTCACCCGAAGTCTGCTTAGTATTTCACAAACTATCTCACCTTGCAGAGATGCTGAAAAATCACTGTTTCTATTCCTCGTCTTCTTGCTGCTTTTTGTATTCTTATTCGTCTTCAACGCCATTAACATCATCTTCTGTCTTCCTAATGATTTCATCCTTGCTGGTGTCAAGCGAAACCCTTATGATACTTAAAAGCTCGTTCTGAGTTCTTAAATATGTCGTTTTAAAACCTTTTCTTAATTTATTTTTGGGTAGTTATATTTAAGGGATCGAAACAAACTCCAATGCCAATACTTCAACATCTGACCTCAACTTTAGTGCGGGGTCTTGAATATCTGACCTCTACGAGTTGAGAAAAACACTCTATAGCCGGGATTCCCACACCCAACCTCAAAATGTGCGATCAAGAAAGTTCGTCTCCATTCCCGATCAAAGTATAACCGTATCCATTACCATGAGCTTGCAAGTTGCAAACAAAGTCTTATGTAATCAAAAAAATAAAAATAAATTGTGTACGTCTTTTAAATCTCAATTATTGCAGTCTTACTTACAATTGATGCATCGCACTCCTGTATATTTAGCATCTCAAGTTCTTGACCCTTACCTCGTACCATGGGTGCCAATTAATATTTGACTTTCTCCCTTCTGTAATATTTGTGCTTCCTCGGCGTCTTATATTCCCCTATATTAAAAAAGAGTACGAAATAAATGATGTTATTTCACTCTTGTGGTGTTTGGGATTTCAAGTTCCAAACTCTACATCCTAAGTCTATGAGTCACTTTCCAGTGTGCCTAGAATTTATTCTACCTCTTTAGTAGTTTAATAAATTTCATATTCATAGAAAAAAAGAATAAGAAAGAAATAAAGAAAGTAAAAGAAGAAAAATAAACACGGGAAAAAAGGGGAGAAAACTGAAAAAGTATGCCAAGAATTTCGAGTTATCATTTAAAGAATTGTAAAAGAAAAATTAAAGAATCGGTGATAAGATAAACGCCTTTTCGATGCAAGCGCAATCTTGTTCTACGTGGACGTTTTAATCACTCGAAAACTGTGAAAATTGAAAGAAAAGAAGAGAAAAACGAAAAGTCAAAAATATGCCACATCATCTCCCACAAACAAGTGCGCCGTTTTCTATTATTTATTAAAAACGGTTTTCTACTGTATTTTCCAATGTAAGATAACACTATCTCTTATTTTGTTAATAGGTTTTGCACTTTTCCGATGCAATGATTGGATGTTATCTTGTACATGGATGCCCAAAGTAACAAAACCCAATTTTTTTTTGAATGCTCAAGCTCATGGATAGTGCCAGGGGACGGGGACACCCCCACTTAGCTCCACCACTGGAACATTAGGAATATTATAATTTGATTTATTTTTTATTTATAATATTTGTTGTTGAGAAATACAAGAACATGTAATAATCGCCCCAGTACTTAGATCTTCAATCTTTCTTCGCAAGTTAGTCATTTATTTTTTTTATCCGCAAAAAATTTGATGTTGGCTAGTAATGTATTCTCTCCATTTTAAAATAATATACTGGTTTCTTGTGTAAAGTCCTGATAACACGTGTTTTATTTGTCTGTGATTTTCCTAACAATTATCTCGTTTACAATCTTGTCCATATTGGCAGAAGAGGAGCCACCAGCTGAAGTTGCCTCTTCTGCTTTCTTCTTCCACACCATGGCTCTTTTCTTCGTCTTTTTACCTTTCTTCTGTTACTGCTTCCTCGCCTTCTTGCTGATTTTCTTCCTATTGTTATGCCTCTTCAAAGCCATTAACATCATCTTTTCACCTTCTAATGATTTCATCCTTGTTGGTCTCAAGAAAAGATCCCTATTAGTTCCCCGGAAACACTAATTAAACCTAGGGATACTTCAGCTTGCGCGTTCTTACTTCTTTCCCCGGAAACACTAATTAAACCTAGGGATACTTCAGCTTGCGCTTTCTTACTTCTTTGAAACACTAGCAGCAGCTACATAGGTCGTGTGAAAACTTTTTCTTTTTTGGCAGTACAGTTTGTGAGAGATTAAAAAGTTCAACATTTGACTTCACGAGTTGACACAAATAAAAATGAAATCCTCTAGTACGGGATTCGAACATTTGATCTTAAGAGTTTTCTGGTGGTATGGCTGGCCTTGCACATTCAAGTTTTTAGCTACATAGAGTCCCCAAGGCCATGCCCAACCGAAATTCCCTTGAGAAAAAGAAAAGGTGCATATGCATCATCTTTCTTCTTTGTAGACGTTATAATCACCCGTTTGAACCAACAAAACAAAAAGTGATTACTAGAAAAACGAAATGTCAAAAATATACCGAGTCCGCAAACAAGTGAGGCGTTTTTCTATCGTTTGGCCAAAATTCAAAAGCTCAAACTCATAGATGAACATGGTCAATTATAGTGTGTTATGTCATGGGACACCCACACTTGCTTAAAAGGAATAAATGTAATATAACAAAAAAAAAGTGACATGTAAGTTTGTATAAACCATGTAAAATAACTACTATGTAACCCGTGCAACACATCGGGACTGATGGGATCATTTAGTTTAGTGTGGTAGGTCTTCGCCCCGTGCTCGTGGTTAAATGCATTAGATTATTTTTGAATAGTTTTTGATTAGTTTGATCTTTTAAAGGGTTAGGCAAGTCTGCTACACTGGTGAATTAAATTTGGTAATATAAACCTAAATTCATGTACTAATTTTATAGGTAGATATTAAAATAATTAAAAAGAAGTAGACTCCATGACTTCTGGATTTTAAGTATTAAATTTTATATGCATATGAATATTTGCAATTAAACATAATTGCACCTTTTTTTGTCCAAACCTATTCTTATTAACAAATTATTCTATCCAACGATTTATCTATAAAAGTTTTGGAAGATATATATATATATATATATCACATGTAAATTTGTGAAATGTAATTTTCAAAACAAAACAAAAAGAAATGTGAAATGCTAGAAGTGTACATGCAGCGTTACTACAGATGTAGCTTTATTAATGTCGATATTTAGAAATCGATCAATGTAACAGTATTATGTTGAGTCCAATTTTACGTACCACTTTGTCAGCATTACATGTTTGTTGGTGGTGTTTGAACTACTACTTAAGCATAGTTTCATGATACAATTTAACAGGTCTTATCCAAGATGGATACTGGTCTCCAAGGAAGAACGCGATGGTAGCATTGTTAATTATAAGATTCACATCCGTTTAGTTTAAAGTTGCCACGGTTTAAAAAACTAAATAATATACTGTCGGAAAATAATAATAATATGTTTCAAAAGTGGTGTGCCTAAAAATGAATACTCGTACTATCTATAATCTCTATCAATAATAAAATCCTTCATTGCTTTCTTCATCTATCTTGACCAACGGTGGCATGTCAAGATCCTTCTCCATGATCTCGTCCATATCGTCATAATGTTCATCCAGTTCGATCAACGTTGGCATGTCATCATCGTTTTCTATTCTATCATACTTTCTTTCATTTTTTTACCCCGTCGTTCTTAGAAGGTGCCCGGAATTGTTCTCTGTCAGAAGTTATGTTTACCCATTCATTTTTGTTTCATAGATATGCTTTCTCAGAAGCATTATCACAATGAGATATGTCATGCACTCTTAGAGTGAGATATATGAAGTTTCTTTTTTCAAGTATGAATTTAAAGACCATTGCTTTCCCTATTGCAGTTAATATTTGTTTTACGCAGTCCACTCGGTTTTTCAACAATTTTTTTTTATACAGATTGCATTCTTTTTTTTTCCCCCGAAAATTGTGCTTATCATAAACATTATGGTTACCTTTACATTTACCTTTGGCAATTCCATCATTTTTGCTACTCTAATGGTTACCTTTACATCTACCTATGGCAATGCCATCATTTTTGTTACTCTACTATTGGTGTCTATAACCATTTCAGTCGTTTGTCCCATTGATGTGAATATACTGCTGCGTTAGTGTTGTATCCTATGAGTTGGGGAAGTTAACAATCACAAAGTATGTATTACTTTAGTTACATTTTCTTATAGCATGTAATGAGAAGTATATAGATATTTATAACTTAACATTTATACTTGTTACGGTCGGAATTGGTGTTTAATATGACTGCACATCTAATATGACAACACCCAAATTTTCAATCACTTGATGTAACCCGTGCTACACATCTGAGGATGATGGGAATTGGCTCCAATATAGGCACTGCACCAAAGAGGATTTCAATTGACAACATCATTGTGTCAAAGCAACAGTTATATTTTATGGATTAATAGTGGGAACCAACCTCACCGGCTACTATCTAAAATGTCGGAAATGGTTCTTACATAAATCTATTTATAAAGAAACGGTTTTTTTTCCATACAAAGATAAAAAAAGAAGAAGAAACACATGTAATTTATCCAACGTATACTGCAATAAAACAAAGATAAACTCAAAATGATAACATCATCGGAATCTGCTACTTATTGGGTCCTATAGGAACTACTATTATCGCTGAACCTCTACTTGAGCTAAAAGTGTTCAATTTCATAAAATAATCTCTTATAATTATGGGTTCAAGAACAAACATTTCTCTTCACATGTAGCTCCACCATGTCCGCATCTGTAGTATCTACTCTTTATTTTTTCCCGCTTTGTTTGTTACCTAACTGAGGTTCTGATCTTCATCCTTCATTCATTACCATTCTCATCCAATTCAACCAATGGAGTCATGTCATCATTGCTGTCATCCTGGTCACCAAATCTTCCTTGAACGTTCTTTGTCAGTAGTGTGCACTTTGCTTTCCATTAAGATTATTGTTAGATATGTGTACTCGTGAATTTATGATGATCTTGTATATTCTAGAGTGGAAGTTAGCACAAATGAATAATTTAAGTTTATGGGTCATCATAATTTATATTATAATTTTGTAAATTATAGGATGGTCCCATACTTATAATCATAATTTATATTATAAGTTTAAGTTTATGGCTTTATGATCTCAAAGTGTTATTTAAATTGATTAATATATTTTTGATTATAGGCTAAAATGAAAAGGTGATAGTATAGTAGGAGTATATCATAATACAGACATAAATAATAATTAAAGCATGAGAAAAACATACTGACAGAAAAACACAAAAACATTTTATTTCACACGCTCAAGAAAATAAAATAATACACAACATTTGAGAGCCATAACTTATTGAGTACACCTTTGCTCTTATCGATTCCATGGGAGCCATTAACTTATTTACGTGCAAATTTTATATTAGAACTTATTGAGCACCCCTTTGCTCTTATCGATTCCATGAGAGTCATTAACTTATTTACCTGCAAATTTTATATTAGTTATAGTGAGTCCATTTTGTTGATGACCTCTAAACCTTGTCGTCTTAAAAATAAAGTGGATATTGTTAGCTTCCCTTGGAGGTCGGGACAGTATGCTAGTTGCAGTCACTTCTTAAAATGTTAATAAAGTCTCACAGCCCTTTTCACTAAGAGAATTTGGTAGCTTGAAATAGATGATCTAATTGTCACCGATTCCTTTCCATCACCGCCGTCACCGATGTAGTATATAAATGTGAGACGTATAGGTAGTCTATATCCACTTAGTTTTTTTCCTTTAAATAAACCCCCTAAAACATGGTAAATATATATTTTAAAGGAAAGATTAAATATGACTGAAGAGACAAAATCAGCTTTCTCTAACTATATAAGCATATGAATATGTCAAAATATCCAAGTATGAGATCTAAAGTAATCTCCACGAATCATGTCACTAATTAGACTCTTCCTTTCCACATACATTTGCATAAGCATATAATTGTATTTCACAAAAAGTACTTGCTCTGTGAATTAATCCAGTGAAATTCAAAGCTGGCAAGCAGCAAAAATGATGACATATAAGACTCAAAGTGAGATACTATCTAATTTATACAGTTCGGATAACACTTTCAAAAACAGAAGAGTTTATCACAATTTACGATGCGGGTTATATTATCAAAAAAATTAGACAGGGTATTGCATCACTTGACCTTTTTCTTTTTACCTTTTTCATGACCTTTTTCTCTTTACCTTTTTCATGAAGTTAGAAGTCCTAAACCGGATATTGTTTTTTATGGAACCCCGACATAGGCAGGTAAGGACTGATGGAAATCATAGGTTTCTCGGAGCATTGTCAAAGAAAATCCCTTCAACAGGTAATCTTAACCTATTCAATATGAAGAGACCTGGATGAGCTTGTTTGGTAGTTAGCCTGCTTAGTATTTATATTTTCTATACCCAGTCAATATTGTCCCTCCTTTTACCTCTATTAATTCTCCTAACTCCATCTCGAAGAATGGTACAACTTTCCAAGTTGATACTTCTTCCCGGCATAATATACGATGTCCACAAACACCTTGGAGTTTCCTAGGCATAATTCCATGTTCATGTAGTAAGTAACACGCAACTAAGAATACATATAGGCTTATGACGTCAAAAGGCGATTTTGAAGCTAAGCGGTATATCTAGAAATGAAGGCCATGAAGCTATCATGAGGAAGTTAGTTGGGGTAGCAGACATGAAAACATTTGTTCATTCAAAATTACGAAGAGTATAAAACAAATAATAATCCCTAAATTATACTTACATATGTACAGGAAAGATAAACAAATTGAAAAACACCACAACAAATAAGCAAATCCAAAAACCGGTTTATTTGTTCACTATATCTCAAACTCTACACAACTTAAATTTTGCTAAGATACATTCAGTTATGTCCTTATCACGCTTCAAATCAATAATTTGGTACACAACAATGTCCTGGAATGAATTGCAACAATAATTTAATTATTATTGAATGATAGTCTTGGAAAGACTTACATGGTGGAACTAGTTGGGATGCACTGGGGCGAAACTGAGAAGGCTCACAAATCATTCATCTTGAACTAGGAAGAGAATGGTCAAGATGATGAAAAGGCTTCCATGAATTCAGCATCATTCTCCATAACCTTAAAAACCTCAATCGGCAGGCAAATTTCAATGTCGACACTTCCTTCAACTGGTCCTGGATTGACAGTAGTCATTCCATTAAACTTTCCATTTACACCGGTCTTTACAGCAATAGGTCGTCCCCAACCGAAATTGTTTCCATACATGCATGTTGAACCACTGGGAACTCCTAGCCAAAAATCTATTGCCGATAATTCCTGTATAGCCACCAGGACTCGACATTAAATGTTTCTCTATCCATGATTCCGTAAAACTTCTACTCTTTTCATAATTGTTGGATTTAACCGCCTCATTCAACATTGAAGCCAGGAAACCGAATCCCGGCCTCTTGACCAGCTCACCCTCCTTCAGAGTTACAATTCCGGTTGCTATTGAGTTCCCAAAGTATGTTTCAGGCGATGGTGGAATCAACTTAGTTCTGTTATTCATCAGTATCTTAATTGTAAGTTCTCGACTTTTATCCCAATTATCATTCAAACAGCTCCTAGAGCGTTTTACTGCTGTCCAAGCAAAAGCTAATATTGCTTGTAATGAAGAGATTACCATATTTTGTTTTGTTTCAGAAATGATTTCTAAACTGGCCCTCTCTTTTAACGCTGCAATGTTTGCTTTAGTGAAACGGAAACATCTTTCTACAAGACCATCAGTGCTGTTCGAATTTCTCTTTGCCGATAATTTGTTAAAGGAAGAGAGCTGTAGACAGAGAGGGCAATCTGTTTCCTTGATAAACCAACGCTCAAAAACTGGAGAAGGACGTGAAGTATATGGTAACCGGAAGAATTGGTGATTTCTGACCATGAATTAATGAATTGATAAAATGACGTACCATCACATATACAATGGTTGGCACTGCATCCTATAAAGATGCCGTCGATTAATTCAGTTATTTGAATGGAAAGTAAAGGTTGTGACTGACCTTGGTAGCTTCGTACGCCATTGAGCAAAAACAATCGATCAATGATAGTTTGAGGAATATAAGTCGGGGAGAGGATGTCCTCCACGGATATGTCTGCAGTGGCATGGACAAATTCTGCACCTTCAGAGTTGCAGTTGATATAGACGGAGATCATGTTGCCATCTTCATGTTTTTCGATTCCAAGGCGACCGGCTAGTGGAAAGAAATGATCAAGGGTATGTGACAAAGAAGTTTTAAGATGACTAATCTTGTCGTTGACACAATTTTTTTCATCATGTTGCTTAGTGAAGAGTAAACCCCTTTGCATATACGGAATGTTTAGAAATATTAGATCCATGGGATTCAAATCAATCCGTTTATATGTGTCGGAGGTTTG
The DNA here is from genome assembly GCA_023531105.1 of Papaver atlanticum. Taxonomy (NCBI): domain Eukaryota; kingdom Viridiplantae; phylum Streptophyta; class Magnoliopsida; order Ranunculales; family Papaveraceae; genus Papaver; species Papaver atlanticum. The sequence goes on along the minus strand of JAJJMB010004060.1, from coordinate 2,263,521 downwards.
TTGATACATGTAACTCGCTGGTCGGACATTAGTTGTAGAGACGCCACGAACATCGACAGAACTCATTCTCTGGACACAAACACTCTTTAGTAGTCTGTTAACATTAGCTAGTCTTTTTTTTTTTGTTTTTTTGAAGCAGACTAGTCCCCCTTGTATTTTATCCTTTTTTTTTTTTTTTTTTTTTGAAACAAACTAGTCCCCCTTGTTTTTTTTTCTTTTTTTTTTTTTTTTTTTTTAGGACAAATTAATCTTGTATCTGTGCTTGTTGATTAGGTTGGCTGATTAATTAAGGGTGGTAAAGCAGAGTTTTGGTGGATCTGGTCGGCCACATGCTGCTATGTGATGGACACATGATGCGTTTTTTTTCTTTTCTTTTATCAATTGGTCCTGAAGAAATTCGAACTCGGGTTGTAACTTGTAATTTTGGGACATGCGAGAGTTTGAACAGATCACAAACAAAGAAACCTTGACTTTTTTTTCAAAATGCAGAAGGGTTTAAATGTTTAAAGTCCGTAGATATTAGTAGCTTTGCAAAGCAGCCACTCAGTAGATGTCTTTTCGATGAACTACAAGAAAGATTCCTTACCACGAGAGAGAGAGAGGGGTGTAACTAAGTGTAAAGAATAAGTGAGTAAAGCAAAAATAACATTTGAGGCAGCCAAAATACAAATTTTGAATCTAAACATGATTAACATTCTAGTTAAAACTAACTTTGAATCTTGGTTTCTTACATGTTTTAATGGCAGTCTTTATCCTAGGAATAGGAATATAGCTTGGGATTTTCTAGAAGAAATGGCAACACAAGTGGATAAACAAGATTTGTCATGGGTTTTACTAGGAGAATTGAACATGATTTTTGAACCTTCTGAAAAATTAGGTGGTCTTCCTTTCAACAAGAATGATAGTTCTTACTATTATAACATTTTACAAAGAGCAGGACTATTTTGAACCTTCTAAAAAATCTAGTGTTTTTCAGGATATATATATATATATATATACATGGAATAATCATAGGCAAGGTACTGCTAACATTCAAGAAAGATAAGACAGAGCAGTTACTAATGTGGAATGGAATCTTCAATTCCCTAGGGCTAAATTAACACACTTAGTGGCAGGGGGTTCTGACCATAGTCCTATATCTCTTTGTCTTGATCAAGAGTATTAACAATTAGAATGGACATTTAAGTTATATGACACATGGCAAAAAGAACAATCTGTGTCCATGTAATTAAGGGATCTTAGCAAAATTTTACGTATGAGAATCATGTTGATTCTCTTGTTCTAAATCTGCACAATTTAGGAATCCAACTGCTAGACTGGAAGAAAAACATTTTTAGCTTTCCTTCAAAAAAAATTAAAAAAACATTAAAACAACTAGAGAATCTTAAGTCCACTAGTAATTCGCAACATCATATAGAACAAAAAATTCAATTGAAAATGCAAGAACTAGAAAATTATACGATGCCCAAGAAGAAATAGCAAAGCAACAACCTAGAGACAACATAGTGGCTTTAGGAGAAAAAAACACTAAATATTTTCATATTGTCACTCTGCGTAGAAGGAAATGGAACACAATAAAATGTCTCAAAAATGAAAATGACTTAGTTATTTCTGACAAAAAGAAATCCACATAATGATTTCAGAATACTTTCAAAATCTTTTTAATGCTGACCCTATTGATAGCTCTAATCATGAATTGCTCTTTAATCATATCAAATCTGTAATCTCATAAGAAGATAACTTGTCGCTTTTAGCCATTCCTTCTAACACTGAAATTTTAGAGTTCTCAAAAAAAAATGAAACCAAACAAATCCACAGGCCTGATGGTTTCCCTGCTAGCTTTTTCAAACAAAATCGGGGGTAAAGTTGAGGACCAAGTTACTGAAACAATCCAATACTTTTTTAAAAGAGGAATAATGCGTCCTGACAAAATAAATCTTTTTTCTTTCTTATTCCGAAAACTAATCACCCTAAGAACCCTAGTCAGTTTAGACCAATCGGGCTTTATAATACTACCTACAAGATCATAGAAAAATTACTAGCAAATAGAATCAAGCCCTTCATTGATCAGATCAATTCCCCTTTTCAGGTTTCCTTTTTATCCCCAAGACAAATATCTGACAATATCATAATAGCTCATGAAATTATACATACTTTCAAAAACAAAATAAAGCTAGAATTGGAGGTCTGGGAGTTAAAATAGATATGTGTAAATCCTTGAATAGGGTTAATTGGGACTTTCTGCTTAAAGCAAAGCAATCTTTTGGCTTCAATAATCAGTTATGTAACTTAATCAGACAATGCATCTCCACATCTTCTACAGCTGTGCTATTAAATGGATCTCTTGAAAGTTTTTCTCCTTTATAGGGGTCTTAGACAAGGGGATCCATTATCCCCTTATCTTTTCATCATTTGCATGAATTTTTCTCTCTCGACTTCTCCTTAATCAAGAACATAATAAGCAAATTCATGGAGTGAAGCTTTCACCAAAAAGTGAGCCTATTTCCCATCTTTTTTCGCTGATGATTGCCTTTTATTTGTTAAAGATGATTTAAAAGAGTGCACGCAACTTCTCAAAATAATAGACATCTTTAGTAAAGCCTCTGGTAAACTCATAAAATTTGATAAGTCTGGAGTGTTTTTCAGTAAAAAGTAAACCAAAAACACCAAAGAATGATGTCTATACTCCTCAAAACTAAAAAAACAAATAGACCTAAAGGATTCTTACTTAGGAGACCCTCTTTTCATAGACAAATCTAAGATTAATTAAAACCTTTGAAATAATAGTGGAAAAAATGGAAAAAAAATTCTCAAGGATGGAAACGTAAAACAATATCTCAACCAAGTAAAATGGTCATAAACAAAGTTGTTCTGCCTAGTATGCCCATTTTTCAGATGGGTTGTTTCGTGCTACCTAATAAAGTGCCAAACAAAATTAATGCCAATCAAAGAGATTTTTGGTAGGGGAAAGAACTAAACACCAAAGTTTATTACCCTAAGGCTTGGACTTGCCTGAGGAAACCAATGCATAAAGGGGACAGGGTTTCAGAGATGCACATAAAACCAATTTGACCATGATAACTAAAGTGGCTTGGAGATTAATAAAAGAACCGAAGTCCTTATGGGGTTCTAATCTTAAAGATAAATACTTTAGAAAAAATCAGTTTTCAGAACGAAAGTGTCCCCTACCAGTTCATGGGTCTGGAAATATATAAATAAAGGAATTAGGCTTGTAGATTAGTTCAGTATTTGGGAGGTTGGAGGTGGGTAAGATATCAAAATTTGGAAGGATATATGGGTACCAAATTTGGTTCAATACAGAGACAGCAACAATAACACTTTAACACCTGTAACTGATCTTTAAGATCCAGTTACTAAAAACTGCAATTCATCTAGGATACATTCGATGTTTCCTACTCACATAACAGATAGAATATGCAAGATCAGTGTTTTCTTAACTAAAGATAATATAATGAAACCTGATTCTCTAAGGTGGCTACTCACTCCGGCTATCTGGAGAATTCGCAGTAGAATCACTACGTAAAAAACTGAATGAATCAAGGATTAACGCAAATAATGTAGGCAAGCCTGACAAATTCTGGAAAAACTTATGGGGGCTAGACCGTTCACAGAGAATTAATATTTTTGCTTGGAAGTATTATCAACAAATTATAGAATGTTTGGTGTTACAAATGAAACAGTGAAACAACTTTTTTTCCATTGTCTTTTTACGAAACAAGTCTGGGCACTCAATCCAAATCATGTTCAGTTTCTTTTTAGTGATTTTTTTTTAATTAATTGACATTTGCAAACAATGGTTACATTTTTCTTATAGCTCTATCTCCTTGGAATTAGTTCGAACAAATATGTGGTTCATTTGGAAAAAGATATGTAATAGAGCTTTTCAAAGGAAACAAAAGTCAGTTGTACAATTAACCATAGAAATACAAAGCCATGTTCAATCCTGGTACAATAATAGAAATACAAAAGTCAGTTGTACAAGCCATCTGGTTTTTTACTAATTTAAGAGATGATGCATGTGAATTTGATAAAGGGAGAGCAGGACCATCCACAAAAGCTGAACCAAAAGAGGAAGAAGCAGTAGGTGTTTCAAACCAATTTAATGTTTTATTTACCAAAACTTCACCTACTCCACAAATTTTACATCTCCCTAGAAGTTCAAAGCTTCTTTTGAATCTCATCATGCCTGTCTATGAGGCTTTGAGCCGTGCTGCACCAAAGTAAGGCTCAACTTGCTTCAGGGGCGGATCTACATTTGCTTTAAAAATAAGGGTTACACAAAAATAATTCCTCTGTGCATATCATTCTTGGCTAGAAGGATACTCAATTCCGTTCCAACATATACGTCACTCCTTGCGTATAAACAATACATCATAAATGATTTTCCCCGTATAATATTGCCAACATGATACGAGAGTTTTCAATAACTATTATTATGGATGCGTAAATATTATATGGAATTCGATGATGAAGAAGAAATGGTCTCTTCTTTGTCTTGGCTAAATGCCATTTTGAACATCTCTTGTAGCTCCACGAACTTCTTCCTTTTCATTACTTGTAGTTGTAGGAAATCCTACAACCACACCCTATTGATAATCTATGAAGTACTCTAAGAAACCATGATGAAATACTCAAGATCTTTTATTAAAACTTAGAACAAATACAAAGATGATAAGGGCAAACCCTAAATTGGAAAACAAATAACTTTCTCTCTCTTAAATATCTATCCTTAGCTCACAAAAAAGATCTCTCTCTCATCACGGTTATGACCTAATGAGGATGCTGCCTCCTTAGTGTAGTTCTGATTTATATTAGCCGCACCTTTCTTTTTCTCTGCGTCCGTGTTTTCTTTGCCCCTTAACATTGCCGCTTCAGTATAATTGTGATCCATTTCCTCTCCCTTGGTCACTACATCAACCATCAGCCTTTCTCTATGCTTGTCCTCCTTTGCTGCATCTTTCCAATTTCTTCTTTTGTTTGCGCGTCCTTTACTCTTCTCAACATCAATTCCATTACATACTTTAGCTTCTGTAGTATCTCCTCTGATTATTCTTACGCCCTGGGGTAGTGGGAATTTGATGAATTGATGATATGTAGAGGCCACCCCCATAATATTGTGTAGCCACAGTCTGCCTATCAAGGAATTATATGGAGACTCTATGTCAACTACACAAAAGGTTATTTCTGTGGTTATGGTCTTTAGAGGAATCCGCATGGTGATTTCTCCTTTTGGCTTGTTAGCTGACCCGTTAAACCCATCGATTTTGTAGGTGGAAGGGATAAGTTCTTCGTCTTTTCCACCCATGGTCTTATATGCATGGTAAAACAGAATATCTACTAAACTGCCTGAATCAATCAATATCCTGTTTATCGCCCATGCGTCTGCATCATTGTCTTCTTCTCCTTCCATCTTTAATTTTTGTATGATTTCCAACTTGACCACCAATAGGATTTCATGTAATTCTCCTCCTCCTGGTACTTCTTCCACGCTGAATGTGATTGGTTGATTTTGCCAATCCTAAAGTTTTGACACCTTTGCCAAGTTGAATATCTCCTTTCCTTCATCATCTCTAGCATATACGCGGCTTAATACATTATCATGAAAATCCTTTAAACTTTTGAACGAATGAATTATTGAATTGCAGTATAAGCTCTTTGCATTCTCTCCCACTTCTATTAAGTATGTTTTCTTCCATATCTCTATTCTCGATGTCTGTCCTTCTGGTGGTGGTGGTGGTGGTGGCGGTGGTAGGTTTTGTTGTTGTGCGGCTAAGAAATGGTTTAGTTTACCTTGATCGATCATTTTTAGTATGATTCTTTAAACATTTCGACAGTTATTGGTGTTGTGGCCATAAAAGTGATGATACGCAAAAAACTCTCTGCTTCTTCTTCCTGATGGTGGCTCTTGTCCCAGATTTGGTGGTGCGGGTATTTCTTCCATTAAAATTACCGCCTCCCAAATCTTGTCTATTGCTGTATTTAGATGCGGCAATTTTATATCTTCGAATACTCTGTGCTTCCACCTGGTCCTTGATAATAATATCTTTTTTGTCCTCCGTACCCTTCTACTTGGTTGTCAAACCTGGGAATCTTGTTATTACCTGCAGAATTGTTATATTGTCTTTCTCTATATTCTCTTTCATACATTTCCTGATCTCTGCTGCTCATGGATACTTGCTTTTGCTTATCTTCCATCACCATCTTTTCTTGACTCCCTTGGGATGTGCTTGCAACTGCATTTGTTGTCTTTGGAAGAAGGATCGCATTTCCTTGTTTTGCGTTTGTGACCGCAACTGGATAAGATTCCATTTCTCTTTGCCTTTCTTCGAGAACGATATACTCTTCTTGGTACTCGCACAGCTCTGTCATTGTTATGGTATCTTTTATCCTGAATATATGCGTATACAATAAATCTGTTGGAAAAAGTGCATTAATGAAAGCTAGTATGAGATTCCTTTCATCTACCCTTCCATCCATTTCACTACACATGGTCCTCCAACGTGTGGTTAAGTTGCGTAAGCCTTCATTGATTTTTCTTCTTAAGCTGAATACCTTCTTTATTCCTGGTCGTAACATATTGTTACTAATGTATGCTCCTAAAAATATGCTTTGTAGGTGATTGAATGATGTGATTGTTCCCATTGGCAGTCCTTCGAACCATTGTAAAGCCTCTCCTGTTAAGCTAGCAGGAAAATACTTACATAAGACCGCATCATTATCTTCCCATTGCAATAGAGATCTGATGTACGCCTTTATATGTTGAACTACACATGTACTTCCATCGAAAATGTTAGTAAAAACAGGTAATGTGCACTTAGTTGGTATTCCTACGAGTTGTATTTTCCTTGCGAATGACATTTTTCCCGCTTCTTCTATTGCTTCATCTAATTGCCGCCTTCCTCTAACTCTCTGTGCCGTCATCATTGCTCTTACTTCTGCTAACTCTCTTAGGATTGTTTCATTCATGGTTTGATCTTGCTGCATAGGCCTTTTTAACCTTGCTTGCCTTACCCTGTTCTCGTGTCTATTTTGATGCATCGCCTCTTGTAGTTCTCTTTCTTACGCCTCCTCTCTTCTTCTCCTTCGTCTATCCCTTTCATTCCTTTCATTTCTTGCATTGATCTGTGCGTCATTATGTCTTTCAGCTTCTTCTTCACGTTCTCGCTGATTTCGCAGCATTTCTCTTCCGTTTAGTAATTATCCTCCCCTGCTCTTCATCAGTTTCCTCTTCCTGATCATAATGTATGGGATGATGTTCACCCTGTTGCTCATGTTGATTGCCTCAGCGATAATATTCGCCTTGCTGTGCGTATCGATCATCTATTGGTTGTTGTTCTATGCGATCTCGATCGCACTCCTCCTGCATATTATCACCTACATGAAAATTTCCAACAATGTTATCTTGTGGCATCTCTTGTATAATATCCCTTCGGCTAGATCTGCTTCGCCTTGACGTGCTCCTGCTTGTCCTTGATCTTGAGCTTTCACGTGTTGTCCTTGATGTGGTTCGTGACCTTCGCTCTTGCAACCTGTTATTCTCTTCTCTTTGCTCATCATTCTGATGCGTTAAGTTCGCACGTGCTTCTTCTTCTCTTCTCCTTTCTTCTGCTAATCTTTGCCGGAGCTCCTCTATTGTCATGTTGTCTTCGTTTTCTCCTTCTGGTCCTTCCTCCACAGTTCTTTGCTCATTTTCCTCCACCGCATCTGTATCTGTAGTATGAACACTTACCTCGTCATAGTTGCGGGTGTTATTCTCCTCCTAGACGTGTTAGATATGAGATTGGACTTGTTTCCCTCGATTGTTCCTTTCTCCCATTCTTGATGATTCAGTAATTTCACCTCTTCTTCTTCCTGCGATTCTTCTACTCCTCCTAGTTGTTATCACCTGTTCTGCTGCGGATGCTTGTCTCACCATCTTTTGTTCCTGTAACAATATCTATTCTTGACAAAGGAAAAAAGTATTCTTCAAAGAGCCGAAAATGCTATTGATGAAAGTTATTTTGCTAAAATGAAATTTTATGGTCTCATTTTACAGATCTGTATTTCTAAAACTCTCAAAGATTAATGATAATAGAAACTTTTACTCTCAAAGATTAATGATAAGATGTTGAAAAGTAATGAATAATTTTAAACTAAGATTTTAAAGAACTTCACCCACAGGAATTATCATCCGAGTTGTTTTCTAGCGCCAAAATGTAGTTGCAGGAAATCCTACAACCACACCCTATTGATAATCTATGAAGTACTCTAAGAAACCATGATGAAATACTCAAGATCTTTTATTAAAACTTAGAACAAATACAAAGATGATAAGGGCAAACCCTAACTTGGAAAACAAATAATTTTCTCTCTCTTAAATATCTATCCTTAGCTCACCAAAAAGATCTCTCTCTCATACAATCGTGGTTGGTTTCTTTTATAGGAGTTTACATAGTGGAGGACAGCTAATAAACCCCTTTTTTCGGATCTGGGGCGCGTTAATGTCGCTCGGACATTTACATTACCGCACGATTTCTTCACTGCTGCATAGATCTTCACACTATTATCGTGACTAGGTGACGTCATTTGGTTCGTCATCCTGGACATGTTGTACGCGTTCGTGTCCGCTTGCTACTAAAGGAATTGTTTCGCATACCAAATAAGTGTGCGGTATTTTGTATCCACATTACTCGCTCTTCAGGAAGGTTAGAGTTATAACCAGCAAGTTCTAGTAAGCCATCCGAGTCCATTATCTTGTCGAGTACTTCATTGCATCGAGGGAAGTAACGCTTTCCAAGCTCAACTGTGTTCCAATATAAAAATTAATATTCAACTATGGTTAATTTGGCAGGAAATTTGCACAAACTTATGCTAGATTCATATTTTTTAATTGATGCAATTTATGGTCATGAGCTAAGGGATAGAGGCGGAGCCAGAGCCATGGGCGGGCATGTGTGACCAGGACCAAACTATGATTCTAGAAATTTTAGATGAAGCTTTATACATTAGAAACTCCATTAATTAATACTCGATTATCTAATAAACTCTTTTAAATAATATTTTCAGCCGATCCCGAATTGGAAACAACGTGCCAAATTAAAAATTCGCTAAAACTATAAAATAATAAATTTTTTGTTACCTATGTAGACCCCATATTAAATATAAATTAATACTCATTATATATTCAATATATTAATGATACGAATTATTGGAAAAAGATTCAATTATCCTTTACTTTTTGTTAAAAAAAATACTAAATTGAATTCTCTAATTTTTCACACTTGTAAGATGAGAAGTCATATCATATGCATGATATGTTTGTGTTAGTAGTATGATTTGGTATTGTGTTTATACGGGAAATATTTTTTAATGTCTATAGGCATAATGTAACACATTGAACACAAGAAACATAATAAAGTGGAAGATTGAAGGGCTTTACAAATTGGGTAACTAATTCATATGCATTGAACAATAAAGCAAAGGCTGCTATGAAAATTTTAATATTAGAAACTATGATTATTCGATAATAAATTTTTCTTTTAATTAATAAGATATTAATTGATTAATATATAATTTAATAATTATTAATGTAGGAAATACCTAATAGTCCTAGAAATAATATATTAGGATGAGTCTAGTCCAGTTGACTTAAAAATTATAGTTTAGTCCTAAAAATTATAGTTTGGTCCTAGAGTGACGTCATGGATGATGTAATTGTCACTAGGTAGTGGCAGAAATCCCCTTTTGGGACCATATATATAGAAAAAATCAATAGAAAATATCTTATTTCAGATTTACTTTCTGTTTCCTCCTGTTTTCAGATCTAGTTTCTCTCTCCATTTTTTTTCTTCTTTTTCCAGTTGATGCTCATGAAAACGATGAAGAAGGATGATAATTTTTTGGTTTTTTCTTCTATGTAGCTACTGTTGATGTTGAATATGATGATGAAGATAATGAAGACGATGGAGATTTTTGTGTTTCTTCGTCATTTGTTGCTGCTGCTGTTGAAGAAGATGGAGATGATGAAGACAACGATGATTTTGTGTTTCTTTCTTCTCTGCTGCTGCTGCTGCTTTTGTTGAAGATGATGTAGATGATGAATATGATGAAGACTATGAAGATTTTTATGTTATTTGGATGTATTATTTTTTTTATTTTGATGTTGAAGATCTTGATCTTGATTTTGCTGCTCGTGTTAAAGATGAAGTTTTGCTGCTGTTAAAGACAACGATGTTTGCTGCTGCTGTTGAAGATGATGAAGATGATGCTACTTCAGTTCATTTGACGAATGAACTCTGGTTTCATATAGGTTTTTATCAGGAGTTCATTCCAGAAATGAACTCTGGTTTTATATAGGTTTTTGTTCTTAATAATGAAAATTTTGTAGAATTTTAATGAAATAATGAAGTTCATTCATATGAGATTTAATTTGGTTTTTATTAGGTTTTTATTTGTAAGAATGAACTTTGATGGTTCATCACACAGAATGAACTGCTACAAGAAAATAAGAAAAAATTAACACGAAAGGGTATTTTTGTCTGTTTTATATTTTTAAATAATTATGGACTAAACAGTAAAGGCGTTTTCCCAAAGGACTAAACTGACTTGGGACCACCTAAAAAATGACCAAACGATTATTTTCCCATTACTAATTTATTGGTTAATTAATATCGTGCTTAGTTAATAAATTTTGGTAGTCCTAACAACATTAATTTATAGATTTTCTCCTATATAATAATAAAATTTGATTGCCTCACTTATATCGGATATCTCAATTTATTTTTATTTTTTTTGCATATTTGGCAATTTGGCCTTGATCCAGTTGAGCACATATAAATGCCACCAAAACGCATTTGGACATGAACCTATAAGAATTTATTTTCCCTGCAATTGAAAGATTCATCCACTAACCTATCATGAGTGCCACAATTTCAATATGTAAAAGAGTTGTCACTTAAGTATACGTAGTTACCTGATTTTGAGACTGCAGTTATCCTATGGATTAGAGCAGCTTGTTCTTCCGTAGAAACTGATGATGGGGTTTCGTTCAAGTTCATGGCATACAATGGGGGGAGCCTCAATGTGTCATCAACTTGTGCAACCCCCATTATAACTTGTGGTTCATTTGAGAACAAAAGTCTTGCTAAGCTCTCTGCAAGGGTCACAAATGAAAGAAATATCGAAAAGAAGTAAATGTAATGGGAGTTTAATAAAAAGTGGGAACTCTTATTAAACTAGAACCCATTAGATTGACTTCGAAAAAACCACTATGATTATTACGATCACCATGTTCTCTACAAATTAACTTGGTTAAAAAGAACAAACAATTGGGTTGAGAATTTATTCTACACGATTTGAGGTTAAACAGTAAGAATAAGTGAAGAAGTCACCTCTATTTTCAAGGAACAACAGTTTCATTTTTAGATCATCCCCGTTCCCATCCATTTCTAGAAACACAAGTATGAAGCTTGAACTATGTGTTAATGGAGATTTTGTTGACTTTTTGTTGTGTTTTGAATGATCGGAGGAACAGGTTTGAGCTCGAAGGGTCTACCACTACCTAATGAAATTTCTTACGGGCAGCCTTTCTCTATCCCTCAAATATAAAATCAAAATATCCTTTTCTTTGGTATCAACAACCTAAAAACCCCACGACATCTCTCACTCCATGTCGAGAGTTGTGGTAACCTCCCCTCTCATTGGCCGGTGAACAAAACCCTCGCTCTTAATTGGTTGAAAAGCAAGTTATACCCCTACATTTCGTGACCGTTAATTTTTAATAGAATTGGCTCGATCTGACGCTCCAAATCGAGTGATAACTTAGCAGATTCTTACACCGTGTTTACATGATTTTAATAAAATCTAGATCTTTGGATTGGCTGTCAAAAAAATGGAAAAAAAAAAACGTGGATGTTTATATAGAAAAAAAAAGCTTTGGAAAAAGAATCCGTGAATTTCGGTATTTAAAAAAATAATATATTAAAGTATCCAAAATCAAGAATAAGATCTAAGAACTTTCAAAAAAAATTATTCTAAGTATGGTATCTTTGCATGTCTATTCAATGGAAACAAATGCTATCATTAGTAGTTAATGCTGGGTTTGTGTAGGTATCACGAAATCTAAAAACTTCCGAAAATTCTATTTGAATTATGGTATCTTTGCATGTCTATTCAATGGAAACAGATGCTATCATTGGAAATTAATGCTGGGTTTACGTACAAACTATGGTGCTATTGCACTTTTATTGAATTTTGAATGGAAACAAATAAGGAAGTTGCGTGGAGTTTAGGGTAGAGAGATGTATATAAGCTACACAGAGTTCACGGATTTTCACGTTCGGAGAAAGTATTGAGAAGTCAATCTCTCTTCTTTTTTAAATAGAATCAAGCAATTATATCATACAATCAAGGGGTGAGGATGAACAGCAGGGAACGATGAAGGACCAGGAACAAGGTTAGTAGCACTTTGTGTTTTAGTTTTTTTTCTTTTTTCTTTTTTAGTGTTGAACTATCAGCCAATTTAAAGCTAATTGATTTTAGGTTACTTATACAACCAGTAATTGATTCCGAATGAATTAATTCCGGGTATTGATCGTTTGTTGTTTCGTTGTGTTTAGGTTACTAATACATCCAGTTGTGATTTCAATTGAATTGATACCGGGTGAATAAGCAACGATTTTATTGGTTATTCAAATCTGCAGGGTCAGTTTACACTTCATTCATCGATCTTGAACCAGGCAAGACAACTAATAAAGTTGTGAAAGCATTGGTGTTGAAGAGGTGGAAATTCGAAAACAAGAATATTGGGAAAGTATGGGGTCATCTTATGGATCATAATGTGAGTATCTAATCCCCTCTGATGGATGTATACTGGCTAGCTGCTGGGCTGCTTTAATTTTTAGTTTTGATTTTATTTTTGGATTATGCAGGTAAGGGGTTCAAAAAATCTTGATATGGGTTTAATGCACCATATTTTTTAGGTTTTGATCAATGAGTCATTGCTTTCACCATCTCCTCATATTAAAATCCCAGCTGATCTTAGTAGCCCCACGTCAATGTTAGATTCTCCTGGTTTGCTTTCAAAGTCTCAGGTAATTACTTTTTCCATTGTAAGACATGTTGATTCCATTGTATCTTTTGAATCTGAAATGTATTGATTGTTACATTTGAATTATGAATGCCTGGAGAAAAGATTTGTCACAGCATTTGCGTCCGAAATGTTGGGTGTGTTTCTTCCTATCAAAGCTTTATGGTTTTGACATGTTTCCTTTGCACCCTGGTTAAATTTAGGATCTTGGTGATTTGGGTCAGGTACATGCTTCCGTTGGTCTTGCATCCCCCTCATGGCCTTGCAACTAAAAATGCTGCGACATAACATGACTGCATTTAGTTAGTGTGCTTTTGTTTAACATTATTGCCCTTGAGGCCTTTATAAATATTAGACAAATGCATACTAACCGAATTCAGTTCAATTAAGTGAACAACCCAGACAATTATAAATATTAGACAAATACATACTAACCGAATTCAGTTCAATTAAGTGAACAACCCAGACAACTACAATGGTCCGATCAAAACCAACAACAACAACAAGAGAGAATGGTTAAAAGTAAGCCTTCATAAAACATTATGGCTACAATGATCCGATCAAAACCAACAACAGCCACAAGAGTGCTACAATGGTCCGATCAAAACCAACAACAGCCACAAGAGTGAATGGTTTAAAGTAAGCCTTCATAAAACATTATGGTGGAAGTAGTTTTTGATGGGCTGATCGTAATCAATTGAGTTTAGTTTGTTTGCTACAGTTGAAGTCAGGTAATGTAGTTTTTTGCTCGGTAAGTTTTATTGTTAGGGATACTGTTTTTTCTTCTAAATGAATGACAGCCGAGGACATGGAGAAAAATGATTAAAATGGTGGCGGAATGATGAATTTTCGATTACAGACCATATACTAATGTACATGCATAAGTTAAGTGAAAGATATTGTGGTTGGCCCTTCTATATTCCCCCAAATCTCAGTTTATTAGTCAGTTGTAGCTCAATTTTCTCTTCACATTTTTCTTCAAGTATTGATTAGATTTGCTGTTGACTTATGTGCGTTTAAAATTTGCCCCGGACATGAAAATGAAGTCATTTGATTTTCTGCTTACTTATGGTTTCTTATTTGAGCATTTGCTGATGCATGTCTGTCGTCTTGCAGTACCAAAATTTACTTGAGGAAATTTTAGTATAATTAAGACACTTGAATTCTTCTCCATCGTTACATTTCTATTTTTTGCAATAAGTATCTCATGGATCCAAAAGTTGGTCGTTGGTCGTTTAATATGATATGAATGTGTTTCAGGACCAGCGTTTTCTGAAGAAGTAATTACAGAGTTATTTTGCACATTTGTTTAGTTTGTAGGAAAAGGCTTGTGATGGACATGGTTTACAGGACATGGTTTACACTATGCCACTATTACGATGAGTGAGCTCGAGAGGATCTGTGATGGATCATATTAAAGCCTATATAATTTTGAGTTACCAATGAAGTAGACAAAAAGCGGGATACCTTTTGATCAAAAAAACAGACTTGGATATTTAACCAGAGAGCTTATAGAGGTTTGTCAGGTCTTAGATTTTTGGTACACAAGATTGGAACATGAACTAAATTGTAGTTGTATTTCAAGTAATGTGTCAGGAAAGAATGCTCGGTTCGAGAATGCTACAATTTTTTCTTGAGATTTCAAAACCAACTTATCATGTACTGTAGGGAAGAAAATGCAATGCTCTAAGTATTGCTAAGTCAATTGGTTATAACCAGAAAGTGCTTTATTGAGCACGTAAATGGGTTGATTATTTAATTTCGGACAATCAAAAGAAACATAAAGCAATTTTGGTCCTTCTTATGTAGCCGCGATCAATAAGAATTTTTACTCTCTTAACCAAGCTTTGGTGTTTGTAAAAAATTTCAGGTAGTTTCTAACAATCCAGCAAACCTCTGAAAGAAAAGATTACATTGACGTGTCTACAGAAAACCTCCAATATATAAAGATGAAGGTTGCATCATAGGTGAGGATCAGACATTTCCACTTATAATTCGCTTTTGTTCACAACCGATCAAGGAATTAATTATTTTCTTTGTTTAATCATCTCTCTATTTTTCTTCTATTCTATATGCAGGGCACTGAGAGCGGGAGAGAGAAGTAATTGCTGACTCGAGTAATTGTAATGCCAGAGAACCATTACGGAACAATAGTACTACTGATAATGGAGAAATGGTAAACAGCAGCAATAGATGACACCAAAAAGTCGCCACTTTGTGCTTGAATGCAGGTGGTTTTTGTTTATGCATATTTGTCTCTATGGAGAGCAGTGGCAACTGCGGCATAACCAGGCTATGCCACATTTATATTTCTGTTGGAGCTCACAACAGTTTCAGAAAATATAAGGTATTTGTTTAATAGCGATATAGGGAAGTTAATTTTAAGTTAATTTTTAAGTTCTTTTCATACATGATTTTTCGTTCCTATATCCCATATGCTTTGGGTCAAAAAGTTTCCAAAAATGTGCATCTTTGAATAAAATAGTGGCTAACTTATGTTTAGATGATACATGTATTGTGAAAAATATATTCATGGTGAAGGAAGGCAGCATACGGTGTTTGGATCTCAGTTGGTGCGGTTTTTATAGGCAGAATACAGTAGTAACGGGTTAAGAGCAATGGCAACAAGGAACTAGACTAAGGGGAAACAGGGTAACAAGAAAGCAAGACTAGGCTTTTAGAATTGGAGGAAAATTTAGGCTTGAGAACTTAGGCTTGGAAGCCAAATGGGGAGGGGTAGCAAGTGCACACCCTTGCTCCATGTTGAATCCACCACAGGTGAAGAGGGTGTTTTTTGGTCCTAATCTATGAAATGTTTGTTTGCCCTAAACATGTAAGAAAGGCCCCATCTTATTTGTCTTCGGCAGTTCTTTGTTCCAATTAGTGATGAGACATACGTTGTGGTGATTGCTTCGACGGTGAGCAGCGTACTTGCATTTTTCTTGGTTGGTCCTGTATTGTTTATTTAATAGTTCTGTGTTGTCAAGATTTCTTGCATTGTAGTTCGATTCCCAAGTGTACGTGTTTTAAATCTCAATATATTATGAGTACAATTAATTGACGCATTGCACTCTTGTATGGTTAGTATCTCAGCTTCTCGACCCTTACTTACCTCATACCACGGATGCCAATTAATATTTAACTTTCTCCTGCCAATTAATATTTAACTTTCTCCTTCTGTAATATTTGCGCCTCCTCAGCATCTTATATCTTAATCCCCCAAATCAAAGGAGTAAGAAAAAGAATAAATGATTTTATTTCACTCTTGTGGTGGGTGTTTAGAATTCCAAGTTCCAAATCCTACATACTAACTCTATGTGACTCATGTGTCTAAGATGAACATTTTTTTGATGAAAGTCTATTTGGGGCATCTTTTTTTACGTGGACGTTTTAATCACTTGAAAAATGTGGACACTGTAGGCAAAATAACAAGGGAAACGAAATGTCAAAAATATACCACATATCTTCCGCAACAAAATTCAAAAGCTCAAACTCATGGATAGAGCCGGTGGACAGGGACACCCCCACTTGCTTAAAAGGAATAAATGTATGAATTCAAAACAAAAATGTGACATGCAAGTTTGTATAAACCATATAAATAATAAGAAAGAAAAGGATTTATTTTATTTTATTTTATTTGAGAGAGAGAGAAAGGCAGCCTGTAAAAAATTGCCTTGAAGCTCAAATCTGTTCCTTAGAAAAATATCTTCCTCTCTCTCAATCATTCAAAACACAGCAAAAAGTCAAAAAAATCTCCATTAAGACACTTGAAGCTTCATACTTCTTCTGAATATGGCTGGGGATGGGGATGATCTAAGGATAAAACTGTTGTTCCTTGAAAATAGAGGTGGGTTCTTCACTTATTCTTACTGTTTTCCTCGTTTACCTTCTCTGATATTTTGCATAATATTTATTTATGAAGTAGACAAGTTTTAAACTCACATCGCGTAGAATAAATTATCACCCCAATTGTTTCTTCTTGTTAACAAAGTGAATTTGCAGAGAACATGGTGATCCTCATAGTCATTAATTGTGTTATTTTTTAGTCAATTTAATGGGTTGTTCTAGTTTCGTAAGAGTTTTTGGTCTTTCTTACACTCTCACTACACCTTGCTTGCTTTCGATGAGTTCCTTCATTTGTGTCTTCGCAGAAAGTCTAGCAAGACTTTTGTTCCCAAATGAAGCACAAGTTATAATGGGCATTGCAGAATTCGATGACACTGTGAAGCTTTTCCCATTGTATGCCATGAACTTAAACGAAACTCCATCATCTGTTTCTAAGGAAGGACAAGTTGCTCTAATTCATAGGATAACTACGGTCTCACAATCTGGTATTTACATTTAATAACACCCCATTTACATGCATAAGTTGTAAAATGCATGATAAGTTAGCAGATGAAACTTTCTATTGCATGCAAAGTAAATTCTTAAAAGTTCCAAGTCCAAGCTCATTTTGATGGCTTTTAAATGTGCCACATACAAGGCGCAAATTGCCAAACATACCAAAAAATATCTTTTGGTGGCCAATAAAATCGTATTCTTGTATTTGATAAGGCTTAATCTAAAGGGAATCTATAGAATCATAGGGTGTCCCTGCCACTCTGCTGGCCACCCTGGCCTGTAAATGGCTTTGCCTTCGTCCTCAGCTGACCATAATTTTGCATCAATATGGAAATAGAAATCTTGAATAATTAATTTGTGAAAATTTCATGTCAAACCATAGCTGGATATTTATTTCTACACAGTTGAGCTTGGAAAGCATTATTTTCCACGGTGCAATGAAGTACTCGACAAAATAATGGACTCGGATGAATTATTAGAACTCGCTGGTTATAACTCTAACCTCCCTGAAGAGAGAGTAATGAAGAGGAAGAAGTTCATGGAGCTACAAGAGATGTTCAAAATGGCATTTAAAGAAGACACCATTTCAACTTCGCCATCGAGTTCCGTCTAAGATTCCTGCACCCACAATAATAGATAATGAAACCTTTCATATCATGTTGTCAATAATTACATGGAGAAAGTCATTTATGTTGTACTGTTTTTACGCAACGAGTGACCTATACGTTGAATATAGATGAGTGCCCTTATACTTAAATTAGCCAATATTGGTATCCAGAAATGAATCATTTTTGTGTAACCCATATTTTAAAATTAAATACAAACCTGCCCCGAGGCGAGGGAGCCTTGCTTTGGTGCACTACGGCTCAAAGGCAGGCAAGGTGAGATGCGGAAAGTGTAGAGCAGGTGAAGTTCAGGCAAGGGCGGAGCCACATTGAGAGGAGGGTGTGCAGTTGCACCCCTCAAATGTGAGCACCCAAGCCTAATTTAAACTAAATCATCCTATTTTTGGTCATTTTAACGCTTTTGCACCCCTAAAATAAGTATTGATTGGTAACTTGTCCACCCATTTCTCAAATCCTGGCTCAGCCCTTGAGTTCAGGTATTTGTTTAAAGAATCAAGTTTAATCAGCGCGTCATAGTGATTAGCACATATTAAAAAACTAAATCAAGGTGAAGTCACAGTGATTAATGACAGTTAGTGTCGATAGTAAACAGTGCCCACACGGTTTATGTCCAACAAACAAATAAAAGTATAAAAAACGCACCATTCTATCGCAATTTCGACCGCATTTTTAGGGCAAATCCTAAGGAGCCAAAAATCATCCATATCTTTGTGATAGTCCACATTTTATGGACCAAAATATGCTACTATGGGTGGATTTGTCATCCACATGTTGATGAGGTCCACATGCTACTCTTCAAATGTGAGGAGGTTACTATGGAGTATCCATCCGGTCATAGGCTGATCGGATACCCTTAGTGTCCGAATATATTATTTTTTTAATATTTTTTTCTCACTTCCGGTCAGTTAATGACCGGATACAACAAATATACTATCTCTATCCAGCCACTCAAAAAACCGTTGGGAGTTTTACTTTTTTAAAAGTTGTAAACAGAAACTCATATGTTGTTCCTAGATTGTAGCAACGGTTGTTTCCATATTAGCAACTCTTATCAAGTGTTGCTGATTAGTTTCTGATTAAAGTTGGAGACCTATTCAAATTCAACTGAATGAGCTTTTTTTTTTTTCTTCTTCTTTTTGATAATCCGAACTAAGAATGATCTGATGGACCTAACTTTTTCGTTTTTTCCCACGGTGAGGTTTTACTACACTACTTACTGAGGGTCCTCATATATATGGATACTCATCAAGTTATGGATATTTTTACCTCTATGAGTTGCTCTTATCTTATACCACACCATGTGGCCGGCCAAATCCACTAAACAACCTTAGTTAATTTGTTTGTAAACTTTATGGAAGTCTCCTCTCTACCTAACCAGCTAATCTAATTCAATGGTTAACAGAGACTAATGATTTTTTAAGAGTGTTTCTGTCGATCATTCTTCTCTTCATATTTACTTGTTGGGTCATATCTTTAAGTTTTTGAAGCAGTTCTAGTTAACCAGCCCGGAGTAAAGATCAGAGAATGAGTTCTGTCGACGTTCGTCGTGTTTCTACAACTAATGTCCGACCAGCGAGTTACATCGATCAACAGGCCTCCGACACATACAAACGGATTGATTTGAATCCCATGGATCTATTATTTCTAAACGATACATGTATGCAAAGGGGCTTTCTCTTCACTAAGCAACATGAAGAAGGAACAAACGGTGAGTGTATCAACGACAAGATTAGTCATCTTAAAACTTCTTTGTCACGTACCCTTGATCATTTCTTTCCACTAGCCTAGGAATCGAAAAATATGAAGATGGTAAGATGATCTCCGTCTATATCGACTGCAACTTTGAAGGTGCAGAATTTGTCCATGCCGCTGCAGATGTATCCGTGGAGGACATCCTCTCCCCGACGTATGTTCCTCAAACCATAATAGATCGATTGTTTTTGCTCACTGGGGTAAGAAACTCCCAAGGTCAGTCACATCCGTTACTTTCAATTCAAGTAACTGAATTAACCGACGGCGTCTTTATAGGGTGCAGTGTAAATTGTGTATGTGATGGAACATCATTTTGGCAATTTATTAATTCATGGTCACAGATCACTAGTTCTTCTAATTATCATGCTTATTTATGTCCTCCTCCGGTTTTTGAGCGTTGGTCTATCAACAAAACAGATTGCCCTCTCCGTCTACAGCTCTCTTCCGTTGACAAATTACCGGCAAAAAGAAACCCCATTAGTACTAATGAAGTTCCACCGCTTGACGGTCTTGTAGAGAGGTGTTTCCGTTTCACTAAGCCGAACATTGCAGCATTAAAAGAGAGGGCCAGTTTAGAAATCATTTCCGAAACAAAACAAAATATGGTAATCTCTTCATTACAAGCAATATTAGCTTTTGTTTGGACAGCAGTAATACGCTCTAGGAGCTGTTTGAATGATAATTGGGATAAAAGTCTAGAACTTTCTATTAAGATACTGATGAATAACAGAACTAAGATTCCACCATCGCCTGAAACATACTTTGGGAACTCAATAGCAACCGGAATTGTAACTCTGAAGGAGGGTGAGCTGGTCAAGAGGCCGGGATTCGGTTTCCTGGCTTCAATGTTGAATGAGGCGGTTAAATCCAACAATTATGAAAAGAGTAGAAGTTTTACGGAATCATGGATAGAGAAACATTTAATGTCGAGTCCTGGTGGCTATACAGGAATTATCGGCAATAGATTTTTGGCTAGGAGTTCCCAGTGGTTCAACATGCATGTATGGAAACAATTTCGGTTGGGGACGACCTATTGCTGTAAAGACCGGTGTAAATGGAAAATCTTATGGAATAACTACTGTCAATCCAGGACCAGTTGAAGGAAGTGTTGACATTGAAATTTTCCTTCCGATTGAGGTTTTTAAGGCTATGGAGAATGATGCTGAATCCATGAAAGCCTTCTCATCTTGACCATTTTCTTCTAAGTTCTATATTACTGATGTGGTGAGCTTTCTCAGTTTAAACCCAGTGCATCCCAAGTCTAGCGCTACAAGATGGTAACAAGACAAGAAAGCTAGTATTGTGCATCCCAGACAAATGTATGTTGCTTAAGGTAAACCGAAAAAGAAAAAACATTTGTATTCCAAATTCGGGATTGGTATAATTCGATCTCATTTTGTTGTTATTATTGGTTATAATTTGTAATGTCTGGTTCTCAGAGTGTCGCCTGTTTTTGAGATGTGCTCTGAAAAGATTTTGCGCCATAAATTTACTCATAAATGTAGATGAAATTCAAATAGTTCCTTGCCAGAGAACATCATTACCAAATGATTGCTACAATCTTTTAAATGGAAACCATATTATTGCTACATTCTTTTATTTTCTCCTGTACAATTATTATTTCCTCCTGACTTGCTCATTTATGTATTTAGTATACTCCAACATCTTATGCTCGTCATTAGGGTACATATCCAAATCAATTATGTTCAGTAAATTGAGCATAATTTACTGAACAACGTGTACGCATTATTTTTAATGGAGAACAAGGGAAAATTATGTTTGTTTTCCCTCAAATACTCAACCTATGTAGCTTCAAGATAACCCAAAGAACCATACTCACGTAAATTATTATTATATATATATATAGTGGTTCTAATATGGTATCATGTACTCCCTCCGTTCCATTTTACTTGATGTTTTAGGGTTTTTCTTATGTTCCAAAATAGATGAGTGTTTAGATATTTTTTCCAAATTTTCACTAATTTACCCTTGCTTTGGAATCATTACCATACCATTATTTTCATGAAATCAGTAAATGGATAATTAATCTAATTTTTAAAGGAGGATAAGTACTCTATCCCAAGTAAATTACAACGGGATTTGTAATTTACACTAAATATAGAAACTAAAAACTAGGTACTTTAAATTTGTAGAAAGCTATTAATATGGGTAAATTTGGGAAAAAATTACCCTCTATGTTGTTTCTTCATCTGTGTGAAAAATTCTACAACATCAAGTAAAATGGAACGGAGGGAATATTTTTTATATAATCGTATTTTATTCTAATCACATTTGACAAATGATACAAAATGATTTTTTTGTGACCTAATTTGGTTGATATATCAAATGACTTGATGGAGACAAGTTTCTAATTTTTCCTTCTGTTTTTTCCGCGATAAGTAGATATTTCCCTATTTTTATCCAAACTCATTGAAGTTCATCCACGATATATTTTGTCTTGTCTTTCTGTTGAATAGATTATCGACAAGAGCGACTACTCTATGTGTTTCGTGTTTTTCCTATTATCGCAGACGAAAAATCCTTTGTTCATTTTGATGATGGATTCAGTTGACCTCATTTTACTCTCCAGGAGGAAGCTCACTCGATTTTCCACGCGTTGCATAGGTTACACCAAAATCCGCCATCCACTGTTTGTATTCAAATCGTAAGTCAACCTCCCAACACCAACTATACCTTGGATTATAGGGGTGAGCATGGATCGAAAGTGTCATATCCTGAGAAGAAATCAAAACAAAAATTAACAAGATATTTGGAACATAATTGAACACCTGGACCGGATGGGTTCTTGTGAAGTTTTATGCTCATTTCTGGGATATCATTAGGGTTGATTATATGAAACTACTAAATTATATTTGTGTATGTGCTACCCAGCGGGGATTTTTTTTCTTTTAACTCGGTGTGCCGGGCTTCGCCCCATCCCGTGACGATGCATTTCTGATTTGGTATGCGAAGCCCCGTGGCAATGCATTTTTGATTTGGTGTGGCGGGCGAATATATTAAATAGGTGGAGAAAAGATAGGAAATATGTACATATTTTATTTATACTAGATTTGTGCCCGTGCTACGCATCGGGAATTTATTTTTCATTTAACTTGGTGTGCGCGGGGCTTCGCCCCGCCCCGTGGCGATGCATTTTCGATTAGGCGTGCGGGGGGCTTCGCCCGCCCCGTGGCGATGCATTTTTGATTTGGTGTGCGTGGGGCTTCTCCCGCCCAGTGGCGATGCATTTTCGATTGGGTGTGCGTGAGATTTCCCCCCACCCCCCACCCCCACCGGTGACGGTGCATTTTTGATTTGGTGTGCGCGGGGCTTCGCCCCCCCGTGGCAGTGTATTTTTGATTTGGTGTGGCGGAGAAAATATATTAAATAGGTGGAGAGTATGTGCATATTTTATTTATTTTCGCAGAAAATATGTGTGAAATATGTGGATTTTTTTCCCTTTTATATATTAATTTTAAAAAAAGAAGTCCTAATATGGTAGGTACTCGATTTGAATTTGGACTTCCATAAAATAGTAAACACCAAAAGTTAGGTTTTCTTTTAAGTTTGTAATTTTTAAACAAATCATACGTTGCCAAGTGTCCTCACCTAAATATTGTCAGGTCATGAATTCCAAATTGAATTTGATTTCCTTTTCTTAATCTTTTTCCTATTCTTTATTTACCAATAATACGTTGCCAAGTGTCCTCACCAAAATGTTCGTTTCACAAAACTCAAAAAAGGCATAATTCGGCCAATAGGAAGCTAGGACTTCCTCACAGTTCAACGTGAGAGATTTATTATGATGAACCTGTAATGTGTATTTTTATTACCTATCCTATCTTTTATCTCAAGCTATATTTCTTTTTACAATCTCATTTGCTAACTTAAAAAGCTATCTTTGTTAGTGGCATTAAATTGAGAGTTTTGTTAACAAAAGTCCAAGTGTTTAATACGGAAAGAAGTTGAAATTGAACAACAGATAAACTACAACCTCTAGAAGTTACAACATCTTTTACATAGTGTGGAACTTCATTCTACCTTCTTAACTTTGCAATTCGCATAGAGAAGTTCATTACAACAACCATTCACGAGTCAACCTCAGTAACAGATTCTCTAAAGAGTGTATGACCACGACATGCGTAAATACAGATATTACGGAAGATGAAAACCATTATGCAATTTATGGAAACTATATAGCTCATGGAACTTAAGTTATTACTATAACATGCATCAGACTATGTTAAAGTGCCATCTTTGAATTGTGACAAATGCATGGAAAATGAAATCTACGTTGAGAGACAATACAAAGTCTTATACAAAGAGACATTGTTAAGCGGTTCAAGCCTGGGCTCTAGTCTTATGTTCACATCCTCACTACAGATGCGATCAACGAACTGAACACAGATCCAAACCTACACTTTCCTAACGCTATAGTAGCTCTCCTAGTTGTAAACATATCATGTTTTCTTTCTCCCTGTGAATGAGGAGAGGTAAAGACGGATATAGCTTTTTACAATCTCATTTGCTAACTGTAAAACTAACCATTGTTCAGTTCATCTGTTTTAGCCGCCTATGCATGATGATGAGGAAGAACGAGATGAAGATACTCGGTCTCATGAAGAGGGAGATCCAACTACTCCCATACTTGCTTACAATAGCTATCTTCCTTGCCGACTGACTTTAGCTCCTATACGTACGCGTCACAACGTCCCTTCGATACCATCAAACTACAGGATTTGTCAGGTCTACCCTGGTGACCTAGAAAGACAGTTGCCTTAGAGCCGTCCGATGAGTATGCCTACCCGCATAAACTACCAGTACTGGAATTGCAACTTTCGTTAGACGAACTTGATCAACAACTCCAGCACCAATAAACTTAGCTCCTACCACGTCTTTGAGACTTAGTAAACCAATGCCTTAAGCCAATACACACTGTTTATCCCCACTTTCCTATATCAGCTTGATCGGTCATATGAATAACGCATCTCTTTTCCACTGTCAAATTCACCATTGTTATATATTTTCTAACTGTAAAAAGAAAGATGGCTTGAGTTAAAAGATGTGATAGGTCAAATAAATTTACATCAATGATCTATCCAACCATTTAATGCCACTGACCTTGGCACCTTGACTTCACTCCTGCAATGGCACCTAAGATGGCATACCCGAAGTTAGGAAGCTTGGCTATACCCGCAATGTGAAGTGCATGTGCCGGCAGTAGTGACTAAGGGTGAGCACTCAGTCTTGTGACAGCCTTCCTTATCTTCCTTGCTTCATTCCTTTGAGGGACTGGGTCTACCTATCTCAATGGGATCCCAAATAGTGGCAAATGAGACCAAAACCTGGCAGAATGAACATCTTAGGCGTAAAGGATAGGAAAGAGAACATCATGAAGTAGTGGCAAAGGTTCCCCATTGTGAGGAAGGTTTGATCTTCCAGATTCATCCAGCAGTGAACATCATCAGCATGAACCTTGGCCACTAACAAAATAAGGCAGAGAATACCAAGAAGCTAAGGAAACAAGTACGCAGTCATAGCGCTCCTACCCAAGAAAGTACGAAATATAGCTCGAAGGGGATCAACGGCCACCCATAGTACGTTAATTAAATTTCTAGTAACATGAGAAATTGAAGACTTCATAGCCTCCGCCCCGGGTTATGTGCTAGGCAGAGGTAGTCAACCAAAAGGTAGACCTAATCCAATGGCCATAAGTCCTACGTTGCTCTTGTCTGAACTTTCTAGAATAGGGTATCCATTTATGAAAAGAGGTCACTCTGGAAAACTGTTCATGAACTCGTGAAGCTATCGTCAAAGAGCAAGTCTATCTTATCCCGAACCACCCTTAAAGAATTGTTGAAGTGGGATCGTTTTTGTAAAGTGGTAGGATCCAACCTAGGGATCAACTCCGCGCCAGTGTAGGAAGAAAATCAATGCTTCTTCCGTCTAGGACTCAAAAACGTAAAAATCCACCAAGAAAGAAGAACCCTTCTTTCCGACATAAGAATCAGAGTTTGCTAGTAACCCAACTGCTCTTGTGAGCTTGGTGCATTTGGCGGATCCAGTGCGTACCGGTGGCGGAAGAACCCACACCATGGAAAGTTATTTACCCATCCCTCATCTCTCCCCGCATGAGATCTCCTGGGATAGGTTGTAAAGACCCTCAAGCTCGTAAACGTTATTAGACTAGTCAAGAGACATCTTAGCCGCTAATAACTCGATTAGTTTAACACGAACGTTAATTATTAGAAATTAATCTAACAACGATCTAGGTACGAAATTCGTACCGCTAGATAGATCTCGAAAAGTTATGCAGAATGGACTACTCGAACGTGTCATTCGGATACCATATGAAGAAGTAATCATCAGATTTGTTGAAGCGCAAAATAGTCATCTTGCAGTTTAACCGCCGTGGCTGTCCGTATCAAGTTTTCGGGTGCGTTTAGCATTTTTGGTCGGCCTTATCTCATCCGAGTAGATTACTCGTTATTCTTTCTTCTTCTTCATTATTCTTTCATCTTCTTCTTCTTCCTTTCCTTCTGCTAGTGAACCGAGAGATGGATTGAGATTTGATCTCGAGAGAATCAAGTGATTAAACTGTGAAGATAAAGAAGGAGTTGAAGTTTCTGTGTACTTTGAGGAAGAAGGTGGTGCTGTTGTGAATCGTGAAGAAGAAATAAATGAGAAATTATTAGGGTTTTTGTAATTGAATTCGAGAATTCGATTAAGGGTGAATAAGGAGAAGTTAGAAGATGGGTTTGTTCTTATTTGGTGTTTTATGGAAGTCGTCGTGTTGTTGGATGATTGAATCAAGAGTAAGGGTTTCTCAGAGATTGAATTAGGGTTTCAGTAGAATTGATAATGATTTAGAGTAGCAGTTAGATGAAGTATAAAGGGCTAGTTGGTGGATTGATGCTGTGAAGCTGTTTAAAGAAGAAATTTAATATTTGAATAATCAGGGTTGTATGAGTGTTTCATAAGAAGATGATTTTGAGATGATATAGAAGGTGAAATCAAAGGTCTGGAAGAATGATTCAGAGTTAATTAGGTTTAATCTTAATTAGATTTTGAAGTTGAAGAATAACCTGAGTTCGAAAGTTGATGAAGAACTTGGGTTTGGTTCTTGTGTAAAGATGATGATGGAGATTGAGGAATTGTTGTTAGACTGGTGAAGGAGAACTTGAATTAAATTGCGTGGGTATTTCTGGAATGAGGTAACTGTTCTTCAGAGTAACATAGTAAAGTTATTTATTTCATTCATGAGTTTATGGGATTGTTAATTGAGCTTTGAATTAAGATGTATGTTTGGGTATGAAGCTGAGAGTTGTGAATTAGGCTTGTGTTTGAATTACAAGGGAATTGGTATAGGTTAAGATGAATTACAGGGAGGATTTATGGTTGAGTTGTTAGAACTGGTATTGAGATGAATTACAAGTGATGCTTCTGTTGAAGTCATGATGGTGGAGAATGTATGAACTGTGCAGGTGAAATGGATATGATGGGTATATGCGTAAATTGAAGATGGTTGAGCTGATGATTTGGTGGTGATGTTGCTAATTATCTGTGTTGAATTGAAGTGGTTTGGTGTACTGATTGATAAGGGTTGCTTAAATTGATGGTGATGTTGTTGGGAGTGTAGTTGAACTGTATAGGTTAGTTCTGGCAGTGATGTTTGATAGAAGTGATAGTATTGAACTGTGTTCTGTTGAAGTAGTCTTTAGCTTGGCTGCAACTGATGGATTATATGTAGAATGAGTGTTGCTTGTACTGCAATTGCAGGTAAGCTTAAATTACAATTGTATTGAATTGTAGAATTCTGTTAGAATGAATAATATGTGTGAAATGAAATCTGTAATAGAGGGTTTGGCCTGTGTAATGGCTCAGGCCAGTGTTCAGTCACCCAGTCAGATGTCTGACTAAATTGTTTAGCTGACTCATTTAATCTGACTGAGTTAACCCGTTGACCTTGTTCTGAATCAGTCTTGTTGACTGAGTTGAACCAGTTGACCGATTTAGACCTTGACCCGTTGACTAGACTTTAACTTAACCATTGACCCTGGACTTTGACCTTGACCTTGACCTGTTGACTGTTAGTTGACCTTTGATCGTCTTTTTGACTGTTAGAAACTGTTAGTTGATTCAGATGGATTGGACCTTAGGTTAATGGGCTGGTCTAATGGACTTGGGCTTAAGACTAGTTATCCTATGTTGATGAGTTGGACCGCTTATAGTCTGAATTAGCCTTTGGTTTCTTTCTATAAAGTTGTAGATATTCATTAGACATATCAAATGGACTATAGAACCAACCAAATTCAATTAGTAAACCTTAACTATGCTAAAGATAAAGAATGAACAGGTGTAAAGTCATAAATGGGATTAGTACCATTAGATTGACTTGTATGAGCCATTTTGGCTAGATTCTTAGAGCTCTTATGTGATTAACAGTTAGTCTATATTCTTAGAGCTCTTATGTGGTATATAGGATACTGCTCCTTCATTTATACCTACTTACTTTCGAGCTTTTATGCAATGGCTAGGGCGATACACCACAATATTACTATTTAGGTGCGGGACGAGTCATCAATATTATACATTGTTTGGAAGGAGTTAGTTCCATTTACATGATTGTTTACCTCTGTGAATTGGTTGTGTTTTAGTGTCTTGAGAAAACCTGAATTGTTTTCCAAATCATTCCAATGATTACTTGAAAGTTAAATGTTATTTCTACTGGGCACCCCTTTTAGGGATGATGTGCTCACCCATTCCCACTTTCAGTTTCAGAGACAGATCAGAGTTGCACAGCGAAAGCTTCAAGGGTTGAGTTTGTTAGTTGGTTAACTTCTGCTATGTTTATTTTGTTGTATATTCTATTTGTAAACCAAATGATTGTTGTATATGTATCATTTGAGAGGAGTTCTTGTATTTATTACAAAGAGGGTTTAGATTCGGGTTAATCTTTGATTAGAACTTCTTTCTTATTGTTTAAATAGATGATTTAAATTCTTAGTGCCTCTGTTTATAGTTAATTTCTTGGATTAGTCAGCTGCTAGCTTAGGGGGCGCTACTTAGGCCTTGTCTAGCTCTTGGTCATATCTTCCTTCTATTTGTTATGTCTACCCCTACTCTGATCCATCGACGACTAAGCTTGATCCATCTCCTTCTTATTCATTGAGACTAAGTCGGATTTTTTCTTGGTCCATTGACTCTATACTCGATTCACCGAGCTTCATAGGTGGGTGATCATGTGTGGGCCTTTTTGTGCTCTACTTCAAAAGGCGCAGAGATCAATGGAACTAGAAAAAGATTACCCTTCGCTCTTATGGAAGTACCCTTCTATGGAGGGCGGCCCCGTCTTATCCAACTTAAATGGCTTTGTCCGCCTTGACTTGGTTTTTCTCACCACCTCGACCAAGATCTTCTTGTTTATAGCTCCTGATCTAGCTCCTTTTACGGAATTTTGAGACAAAAGGGGAATACCTGACACGGGATTAATCATCCATTTTATGAGACCGAGAGGGACAAAGTCACTAGACTGAAAGGAGAGGAACCCGAGAACCTCTCACCATAAGAATCTCCGCTTTAATGAGTTCCTACACTTTTGACTTCAGAATCTGGTCTTGGAGCTAATATACTAACGAAGTTTTCTGAACTATGATTATTCAATTCAGCATCTACTGACCAATCTGACATAGTGCTTTCTTCATTATACCTAGCCAATTCTGACTTTGTACATTCTAAATTAGACCGAGTAACTAGCCTATCCAAGGTACCATTCTGTAGTGCTTATTACTATCCCATTCCGGATTGCTATTTCGTTGCCTTTGCTCCGCATGTCCCAACTACACTCGAACAAATATCAAACCCTTTCTTTGAACCTTGTCTCAATGATCGAACTTAAAGATATGAACTGAGTGCCATTTGATGAGTCACTGAGAACAAAGGAGGGGGATATGAAAAGGATGAAGTAATGAAAGAAGAAGTCATTGCTAGTAGTAAGGACTTGTTACGATCCATTGGTTCATATAGAATCCATGTCCTAGGTGTATCAAAAAATATTCTTTTAACTAAGTATATAATAAAAACAACCTATAACGCTAGTCACTATTCCCACTGAGGCTAGGAAGTAAGCCCCACAACCCAAAGCGGCGAAGAACAAATAGAATTTGCTACAAAAGCCGGCTAAAGGGGGTATTCCTGCGTATGAGAACATAGTAATGGAAAAGGCAATAGCCAAAATAGGATTCGTTTTAGCTAGAGCACCCAAATCCGCTATATATTTGACACGGGTTTGCCGTAATGCTGGAACTATGGCGAATGCATTTATGGTCATTGATGCATAAATAAAGAGATCAATTAGTAGTGATTGAATTCCTTTTATGGTTCCACATGAGAAACCAGTACAAATATAACCTACATGTCCAATCGAACTATGAGCTAGAAGTCTTTTGACTTTCGTTTGGGCCATGGCGGCCAGTGCTCCTAAGATCATAGAAGCAATGCTGTAGAAAAAGAAGATTTGTTGCAATGTAGCTCCATAGGAACCATAAATAGAAAGACGTGACATATTTGCAAAAATAGAGATTTTAGACGCAATGGAAAGGAATGTTGTCACCGGGGTGGGTGGACCCTCATAAATATCGGGTGCCTACATATGAAAAGGAACTGCATTGATCTTGAATAGGAAACCTACAGCGATAAAGAGAATACCCATAAAAAGACCACTAAATGGAGCACCAGTCATTTCGTATCCGGTAAAAATCTTTGCTAATTGATCGAAGTGGTTAGCTCCAATCGACCCATAGATCATGGAACAAATAGGGTGGGTAGGCCCTCACATGTAGGACATATGAGTTTCTAAAGAGCCTTTAGGTCCAAAGACGTGAACTCCCCTCGTTACCGTACGTGCGACTCTCACCGCATACGACTCACACAAAGACTCCTAAATCCATCCCGAGCCTTTTCTTCCACCTCTCCCCGATCAAACTTCCCGTAGGACCCTCTCCTTTCAGTCGAGTCTCTTTAGACCCTCGCTTTAAATTCGTACTTACATATGATAAAAGATGATGGAAATTGAGGATGAGTAATTGAAGGATCTCGCTTTCAGTATCATCAATATCATTTCTTGACAAAGAGAACGGGAAGAACTCAACTCAATGCTTCATCTTTCGTCAATAGTCTCAGAGACAGGACAGAGACTCAGATTCAATACAGTGTCGTCCAGTCTTTGATTGACATAGGGCGGGAACGTTGTCTAACATACCTTTCTTTATTGAATTTGTAAACCTCCTAAAAATGAGCTTTCAGTTTCAGATCGGTCATTTTCCCTACTAAACCAACTGTTGAGCTAGTGCTGCCGACTGGAGCATCTATTCGGTCCTTTGTAACGTCCTCTTTCTGTTCCACTGGAGCGATATAGAAGAAAGTAGGGTTCATTAGACATTAAATTAGGGACCGCCTTACTATCAATAATACAAGGATTCTAACCCACCTAGCAATTTAAGATTCATTTCTGGAGCTCTGCGAATCGGTTTCTGACTCGACGACGGAATCGGTCCAAATTCTCAGATTTTTTTCGTTTTCTGCATCAATTATCTTCATTAATTCAGGTGTGTTTTGACTTCGATCTGATGATTGGTGCTTCAAATCATGTTAATAATCACTAAGGAATATGTCGGATCTTGAGAAAAACAAATCGAGATATGAATCTCAATCTAACCTAGAAAATTTGGAATCACCATTTTTTTCTCCTTCTGTTCAAAATTCTGCTTCTACTATGGATATCCCATCTTTATTCATACCTGATGAAATTATAGATGATAGCTGGAATGAATGGAGGTTTAGTTTGATAGGAAGACTCGATTTTGACAAATTGAAATTTGAGGTAGCTTCAGCAGCTTTGAAGAAACAATGGGTTTTAAAAGGATCTATTCAGTTAATCCCACTGGGGAAAGGTTTTTTCATCATCAAATTGGATAATGAAGCAGATCGAAAACTAATTTGGAGTGGACTTTGGATGGTTGAATCACAGACTTTGAAGATAAGAGCATGGGAGCCAAACTTTAATCCAGAAAATCAAAAATCTTCTTCAGCTTTTGTTTGGGTAACTTTTCCTGGATTGAGCATTGAGTATTGGAAAGAAAGTATCATTCTCCAAATGGAAAGTAAAATTGGCAGAGCAATAAAAGTGGATGAAACAACATTAAAAAGGGAAATTGGTTATTATGCTAGTGTGGTTGAAATAGACTTAGCTAAATTCATTCCCAGCAAAGTAGTTCTTGAATCAAAATATGGCAAAATTGAACAAGCTATACAATTCAATAAACTGCCTAAATATTGTAACCATTGCAAGAGTGTGGGTCATTTATTAGCAGAATGCAGATCAAAGAGAAAATAAGTCCCTGTAAGAGAAGCAACTCAAGATTTTTTAGCAGAAAAACCAAAAAAACAATGGAGACCTAAACTGGTTGTTCCTCCTGCTCATAGTGGTTTTGACATTTGTTTTCCTTCTAAGGAGAATGATATAGAACACATCATTGATCACATTGATGAAATTTTTTTAAGTGATAATTAACTTATTGATGTTATAATTCCACCAATTCAACATAAGGAAAGCTCATCTTCTAGAAGATTTCATATCTTACAGGAGAATAATGAAGAATTCAAAGATTCTTTAAATTCTTATAAAGACTTTCCAAGTCTCTCAGTTGATAAACTTATCACTATGGTCTCCAGTGCTCCTTCACCAAATATAGTGGTAAATATTCAACCTCCAATTGGCATAACTGAAGTTGGTTCTACTTCAACTGTTAGTAATATGGAGACAATAATACAAGAAGTAAATACTGGAAAATCTGATGCAACAGAAGTTTCAAGTGGGAGTACAAGTTATAGTGCTTCCCCAGTAACTAAATTGAATCCAGTTACACCTTTGCAATATTCATCTGTTGCAGAATTGAATACTGAGCTAGAGCCAGCTAAAAACAAAGAAGGTAAACCTCCAAGAACTATAAATTCTAGAAAACAAACTGCATTGTTAAATGTTTTTGGAAGTAAAAACAGTCAAGGGAAGAGAAGCCCTGCTCCTTCTCAACCCAATTTTTCAAAATGAAAGTCTTGTATTGGAATGTCAGAGGCCTGAGAAGAATAAAGGCCAAAGACAAACTTAGGAGTATAATAAAATCATTTTGTCCTTCTTTAGTCATTTTGGCAGAACCAAAAGTTTGGGTTACATCTGAGTTCTTGAAGAAATTAAAATTGCAAGGTATGCATTATAAAATAGTTCATAATTCAAGTGAAGTGAATAAAGGTAATATCTGGGTGCTATGGAGTAATTCAATAAGTCCCCCAATAATTGTCTCAAATACAAGACAAGAAATAACAGTGGATGTAGGAGGTACATTGATAACTGGAGTTCATGCAGCAAATTTAACTGTAAATAGAAGAAGTCTGTGGGAGAAGCTAGTTACTTTGAACAACTTAAATAAACCTTGGCTGGTGATAGGAGATTTTAACACAGTTACAAGCTTGGATGAAAAAATTGGTGGTCTACAACCTTTAAGGATTTCAATACAGGAATTCAATGATTGCTTGAACACTTGTGGATTAATTCATGTACCAAAAACTGGTCTGGATTTTCTTGGCGCAACAATAGAGCTGGAATTAAAATGATAGTTTGCAATTTGGACAGAGCTGTTTTTCATGTTAAATGGCTTGATCTTTATCCAAGTTGGGGTTATAAAGTGGGTGCAAGGGGGATTTCTGATCATGGTGTCTTGTATAGAGCTAATGCAGAAATTCCAAAACCAAAAAATGTCCCTTTTAGAGCATTAAAGGTTTGGAAAAGTCATCCTGGTTTCCTTCAGCTTATAAAAGACTCTTGGCAAGAAGAAATGAATGGCAATCCTGGATATATTTTTATAAGTAAATTGAAAAGACTGAAGAAGACTATACAAGAATGGAACTGGAATATTTTTGGAGATGTAACCAAAAAGCTGAAACAAGCAGAAGAATCAGTATTGTAGGCATCTTTAATCTCTGATAAAAATCCAACGGATACAGTCCTTCTCAATAATTTAGTAACAACAAGGGGAATTCAAGAAGTATTATTAGAACAACAGAAGCAGATTATTCAGCAAAAATCAAGAGTTTTGTGGCTAAAAGAAGGAGATTCTTTCATGTGAACTTAAAAGTTATACAAGCCAAAAATGCTATTGTGGAATTATAACATTCTAATGGCAGTATAGTGGCTAATCAAGATGAAATAGCTAATATATTGGTTTCACATTTTGAAAATAATTTTAAATATCAAGAAGAGCACTCTGTTCCATAATACTTTCAAGATATACCAAAAGTAGTGACTGAAGAAGATAACTTGCTATTAGATGCTACCCCAACTGATGAAGAAGTAAAGAAAGCAGTATATGAATTAGATCCTGATAGTGCTCCTGGACCTGATGGATTTGCTGGCTGGTTCTATAGAGAAGCATGGGAAATCATTGGTAAGGATTTTGTTACTGCAATCAATTTTTTTTTGGAGCAGAGGTTTTATCCCATCTGGATTGAATTCAAATTTCTTGTTGATGTTGCCTAAAGTGAAGAATGCTAAAAGACCAAATCAATTTAGACCAATTGGTCTAATGAATTTTAGCTTTAAAGTGATTACAAAGATTATAACTTCAAGATTAGGGGTGATAATTCATAAAATTGTTTCTCCTCAACAAGCTGCATTCATTAAGGGAAGAAATATCCAAGACCAAATAGTTCTGGCATCTGAATTAGTAAATGAATTGGATACTCCAAGAAGAGGTGGTAACATTGGTTTAAAGCTAGACATTACTCAAGCTTATGATTCCTTAAGCTGGGAGTTTCTATTTCAAGTCATGAAACACTTTGGTTTTTAAGAAAAAGGGATTTCTTGGTTGCATACACTGCTTAAGTCTACAAAAATTTCAGTCCTTTTAAATGGTGGTCTTGTGGGGTACTTTCAAGTGGGAATAGGTTTAAGACAAGGAGATCCATTGTCTCCTCTTCTTTTTGTAATTACAGAAGACCTCTTGAGCAGAATTCTAACTAATAGAATACAAGAGAACAAATTGATACCAATGGTGACAAGGAAAAATGTTCAACCCTCTCACATTCTTTTTGCTGATGACATTTTCCTTTTTTATAATGGAGATAAAACAAATGTCAGGAAACTCTTATGCATTCTCAGAGATTACCAATCAGCTTCTGGCCAGATCATCAGTCTTGAGAAGTATAAGTGCTTCATAGGAGGCACAAGTGAATCAAGAAAAGCCAAAATAGAAGAAGAATGCAACATGGCATTATCATCTTTTCCATATAAGTACCTGGGAGTAATCTTAAACCCTGGCAGAATCAAGACCATGCATATTTTGAGTTTTTTAGAGATGTTACAAGAAAGATTAGCTGGTTGGATTGGAAAGTTAATCTTATTCCAAGAAAGGTTAATACTGGTAAAATTTGTGCTCTGCAGTATCCCAATATACAATATGTCTGTGTACAGATGGCCACAAAAAGTTCTAAAAGAGAGTGAAAGAATCATAAGAAACTTCTTGTGGACAGGTGACCCAGCAACAAGAAAAATGATAACTGTCAAATGGGATTCAGTTTGTTCACCTCTGTCTGAAGGTGGTTTGGGCTTAAGGAGGCTAGAAATTATAAATAGAGCTCTACTAATGAAGCTTTACTGGAGAATCCAAAATGGTACAAGTTAAATGGCAAAATATTTCCAAGCTAAGTACCAAAACTCAAAGGGTGGGTGGATTGAGTATTACAAAAAGTCATCCATATGGCCAGGGTTGAAATGGGTTATAAATGAAGTTCATGAACATACCATATGGCTAGTAGGGAATGGGTCTAAAATATCAATTGGAAAAGATATATGGATTAAAGAAAAAGCTCTTATTGATTTATATCCAGAAAATGTTTTCTTACTTCAATACCCTGACATAAAGGCGGCTGATATATTATTGGATGGTGAATGGGTAATACCAAGTGAAATACTGGAAATGGTTGAAGTAAATGAACTTCCAGTTATAAATAATGAAGATGATAAGAGAGTGTGGTGTGGCTCAATTACAGGGGATTTTTCAGTAGCTTCAGCTGTGGAGTGTATCAGGAAAAAGTATCCAAAACAGAAGTGGTCAACTCAGGTATGGAATACTTCCATCCATCCAAATATATCAAGCAATATGTGGAAGCTTGTTAGAGGTGCATGTCCTACTGATGAAAAAATGAGGAAAATAAAATTCAACTTAGCATCAACATGTGTTTTCTGCAAAAAAAAACTGAAGAAACCTTAGAGCATATATTATGGCATTGTGATTATAGCGAAATAACCTGGAAATGGTTAGGTGACATGTTTTGCTTCATAAATCCAATATCCTTTGAGGATTTTTTTAAAGCTGCTAAAGGAAAAAGTCCAAATGTGCAATAAATTTTGAGAATTGCATCTTTTATTACCATACAAGAATTGTGGTTCTTAAGGAATAAGTGTGTCTATGAAAATGAGAAGATTAATGCTAATAAGCTCAAGACCAAGATTATGCACTATATTGCAGACTGTGAAGTGAGAATGAAAGCTCCAATGTGGAACTCAACATATGATCTGCAAGTGTTGAAAACATTTGGTCTGCAATGCAGAAAAGTAAAAATGTCAAGAATCAGAGAAGTCTTTTTCTCCTTGCCAGAAAGAAATTATTTGTTACTCTACTGTGATGGAGCCTCCAAGGGTAACCCTGGGATTGCTGGATTTGGTTTTATTTGCATAAATGACAGTGGAGATTGTGTAACAGCTATGTCTGGTGGACTAGGACTGGCTACAAATTTTTATGCAGAAGTCATGGCAGTGTTATGTGCAGGAGAGTGGGCAATTCAACATGGTCACTTTCTGCTCATTTTTAGATCAGACTCACAATCAATAATTGAAGCCTTCAGATCAATGCATGTCCCTTGGTTTGCAATCTCAAGATGGAAGAAAATCTGTGAAAAAGCCTTGGATTGGAGATTTATACACAGTTACAGAGAAGTGAACTTCTCTGCAGATACAATGGCAAAAAAAAGGTGCAAATCTACAAAGAGGTGAGTGCATCAGTTACAACCATAGACCACCTTTCCTTACACAAATAGAAAATGAACAACAAACTTACTACAGATTTAGTTAGAATAACAATTTGTGGTAATTTTTTGTATCCTTTTGTTTTAAATCCCTTTATTGGGTTCTCTTTTGTAATCTTTGGTAACTTTTTAGTAATCAATGAAAATATTATTATCGAGCAAAAAAAATAACCCACCTAGCAATTCAATTCTTGTTTGCCGAGGTCTACTGTACATGGAGTATAAATGCGTTATAAAACTTGGAAATATCCATATAGAGCAACTTGTAGGGATTGTACAGATTAACTCCTGAGTCAAGTCTTCTTTCTTTGAGCTATATATCCCAGTCCTTGATTCGTAATATTGAGTACGAATAGATGGGGTTTCACAATCCAAGTCTTCAATTCCATGATCTTTGCAGTCAATTCCTCCATCCGAGACTGAACTCTATCCATTCATCTGATTCAAAAGAGTTTTCAGAGCTCGAGTCTTTCCTTGGGAATGCTTTGCGCACTTTACCAACCTAGAGCAAGGGATCGCTTTGCTTCCACCCATTATTTTTGTATCAATATACTCTTCCAACTCCAGTTCGATCTGTTATTAGTACAAGGACAAAGTTTTCTGTATTATGTAGCGATGACCGACCTAAGAGACCTGATTCTACCCAACTATCCAAATCAGCAGCTTATCCAGGAGCCAGGCGTAGAACAATAGTAGAATGACAGCTTGAATGATTCGTTCATGTATCAAGTTCATTCTTAACTTCCTCTCTTTCGCAATCGAGTTCCTAAAGGACCTTGGCTCAACATCGCAAGAAAGAAAAATTGCCTCTATTTGATGTCGATTCATCCAGACTTCCATTACTTTAAATTTACTGTATTTAATGTCGATTCACCCAGACTTCCATTCTTTGTAGAGGTCGCTTTAGCTTGCCGCATGGGAGTTGTATGAGCGGTAACGTCCAAGTACGGCTCTGTGAGAAGAGCGGTGGACAGAAATGGCCTTGTTATAACTCACCACGTCTTCAATGGGGTCTGCTCTTTCTTTTTTGGGAGAGTATGCAAATATGATCTTACTGAGGTGCGAGGCTTTGGATCTGATATTCGTAGGGACGGTAGCCTACAATAAATCCCTGTGGCCGGATATGACACTAGTGGTAGGTTGTCCCGCGGATCTTTCGGAGAAGGGTAGCCTAGTGTGTAAGCACATCAATGAACCGCGGCGAACCCCCAGATGACCTATCTAAGATTAGGGGGAGATCCTCAGTAGTTGGTGACCCTATCACTCTTCCAAGGAACCTCACTGACACTGAAAAAGTGGGGGTACAACAACCTCACCCAATAATTCGCTTAGCAATCTGTATGGACTAACTCCAATATACTTTTAAGATAATCAACTAGACAGTCACTCAATCTTAATAAAAAGTATATCAAGGTGTTATATCTCAATTTCTCGATTCAATACTTACTCAAGCAAATAGAAATCTGCGAGTCTAATTGAATACAAGAGAAATTAACTTGAACGGTACCAAAGACCAATGTTCAAGTATCAGTCAATTCAATCAACAACCAAAGGTCGGATTTACCAATTGATGGATTCAACGCAAAACCTGTGATATTTTAATTATATAACAAAATATAATGCGGAAAATGAAATAGCACAGACACCAGAAGTTTTGTTAACGAGGAAACCGTAAATGCAGAAAAACCCCGACACCTAGTCCAGATTGAACACACATTGTATTAAGCCGCTACAGACACTAGCCTACTACAAACTAACTTCGGTCTGGATTGTAGTTGAACCACAATCAATCTCACACTGATCCAAGGTACAGTTGCGCCCCTTATGTCTCTGATCCCAGCAGGATACTACGCACTTGATTCCCTTAGCTGATCTCACCCACAACTAAAAGTTGCTACGACCCAAAGTCGAAGACTTTAATAAACAAATCTGTATCACATAGAAAAGTCTACAAGAATAGATAAATCTATCTCCCATAGAAATACCTAAGAATTTTGTTCTGCCTTTTGATAAATCAAGGTGAACAAGAACAAATCGATAACCCGGACTTATATTCCCTAAGAACAGCCTAGAATTATCAATCACCTCACAATAATATTAATAGACTAGCGAAACAAGATATTGCGGAATCACAAACGATGAGACGAAGATGTTTGTGACTACTTTTCTATCTTGCCTATCGTAGAAATTAATATCAAGCTAATCTTACGATTACACTTAATCACGAAAGAAACAGCAAGATCAAATCACGCAACTACAAAGAAAATAGTTGGGTCTAGCTTCACAATCCCAATGAATTCTTCAAGTCGTTAACCTACGGGGTCTCGGTAGAAACCTAAGGTTAAAGGAGAATCGACTCTATCTTATACAACTAGTATCACACAGGAGGTGTGAGGATTAGGTTTCCCAGTTGCTAGAGTTCTCCTTTATATAGTCTCCAAATCAGGGTTTGCAGTCTAAGTTACCTTGGTAACAAAGCATTCAATATTAACCGTTAGATGAAAACCTGATTAGATTCAAGCTAATATCTTTCAACCGTTAGATCGAACTTAGCTTGTTATACACAAATGAAATGCACGTTCATTTAGGCTTGTGTAACCGTACCTAAACGTGCACACCTAGTTGGTTCAACAATAGTTAACCAAATGGTTAGCCATATGAGCACTTTCATATCAACCATATTCATCTTCACCATAACTAGTTCAAATGACTCAAAAGAACTAGTTAGAGAGTTGTTCAATTGCTTAGATCCCATAAAAGTATACAAGACACAATCGAAGGAAAAACAATTTTTATTCACTCGAATCGATTCATGAACTTTATAGCCACGTTTTGCAAATATGCATTCCTAAGTCTATATAAGTTTATGTTCACGAATAAACCGTTTTTAGAAAATAACCCACTCAAGTACCCATACCGGTACGCATACTTAAGTACCCGGATTGAGTTTGTTTTCAGTTCACAAACTCCAGCAGAAATTCATGGGACGTGAACTTCCGGCAGTACGCGTACAGGTACGCGGACTTTAGTTCCGGTTATCCTGAGCAGCAAAGTACGCATACTTTGGTTCAAGGATTTTGGACTTACACAGGTATGAGTTCAAATACAATGTTTATATCCATTCAAGGTTATATATTTTAAACTCTCATTTCAATCATTGAAACATTCTTAGAGGATGTTAAATAGAGGTTATT
Organism: Papaver atlanticum; assembly: GCA_023531105.1. NCBI lineage: Eukaryota > Viridiplantae > Streptophyta > Magnoliopsida > Ranunculales > Papaveraceae > Papaver > Papaver atlanticum. Next base: position 2,223,385 of record JAJJMB010004060.1, on the reverse strand, counting down.
CACACACTATTTTTCATCAAAGCGATTTTCAAGATATTAGAATAATAAACATGACTTTCTTCACTTGTAAAGATGAACTTGGCCAAAGCGAAAGCTTACCAACACATATTTCGAGAAATAAATAAGCGATATAAACTCGGCTCGAAATAGCAAATGTGTCTAATCGAAGTCTATATAGCAATACGACTTTTGTCTCAAGATAGGAGATAGAGTAGATAAACTTTTGAGTGATAGATAAGTTCAAGTCTCCACATACCTTTTAGTCGATGAAGTTCCACCAGTTCCTTGAGTAGTTCTTCGTCTTTGTATGATGAACGCCATGGATCCTAGAGCTCAACTACACTTTCTATCCTAATCCGAGACTTAGCTATAAGTAGACTAGAAATCAAGACTTATAGTTTTGGCAACTAAACTTGACAAACAAGCTTGAGATAGCAACACTTGCGAGTTCGACCAAGCAGTGCTCTAATAATCTCCCCCTTTGTCAATTTTAGTGACAAAACTATCAAGACATATGGAATACGAAATAAATAAACTTTGCAGCTTCTCTTCCACATGCATGATCTCCTTGGTTCTTCAACATTACTCGAAATCTTCGTCACTTCCAAGTACTCCAACGATTCCAAAGATATTCAATGCAGCAGCATCGTTGTTGAAGATCCGTAGCCATAACAATGAGAAAACAAAAGCCCTCAATCATTGTTACACAATGTCATAGTATTATTACACAGCATCAAAGTTCAATTGTATCACAACTTCGACAACAATACTATGGTGATATGTATCACCCCCCCTTAGTCAATACTCCTTCTCACATGGAAACCATTCCCCCTTACATAATGATCCGAAAACCATATGTATTTGTAGTGTGAACTACACATTAATTCTCTCCCTTTTTGTCAATAAAATTGGCAAAGGTACAAAAACTAGTGGGATCCTAATGAAATTTCCATAGAGACATTTCATGACCAAAAGAAAGCACATATCAACTTTTTAGATGCAATCATATAGCCGAAACTAAATGCATTCATCAAGGAGTTTATAAAGATACAAGATAACCCCTACAGTATTCCACAGCCCAACTCCCCATAAAGATTTGGCAATTAAGTTCAATTAAGAACTCTCCCCCATATAATGTCATTCCCGAAAGAACAACAAGAGCGACCTTACTTTCACAAGAAAAGAAGGATTTCTTTGGACAACAACAAATCATATAAGAATATGAATTTGTATCCAAAATACTCAATTAAATTAACCACAAGAGAACCCATGATTAACTTAATCGGAAATGCTCAACATAAGAGAACTTACGGAGCCGCACAATATATACATAAAAATATGGATCAGGGAAGATCAATACTGCGGAATAAACAAAGATTCATTCTTTCTTTCATCACTATTTGCACAATGACATACAATAGACTTAATCTTTGTAAACAAAAGCTCATCCTTTCTTCCGTCAATATTTGCATAATGACATAAAAGGCTTAACTTTTGTGTATCAAAATTTCATTCAATCTTTTATCAATACTTGCATATCGACATATGAAAAAGACTTAACTTTTGACAATGTATGGGACAATCACAGTTCACGGACGCAAACATACATATCCCATAAAAAATTGCAATATATAAAACAATAAAGATTAATACTGCAAAATCATCTTCCAAACAAACTTTAGAATTTAAATAAATAAATCTAAAAACATTGAAGAAGAAAATGGTTGGACATAGCTATGTGTAATCACAAAACGGCTATTCCAAACTCTTGTTATTCTTCTTAAAAACACAAGAATAAAATTCTCATAAGAAGTTTTCTAGACATTATAGAGCTTTCAAAGAGCATCTACTGAGAATTCGTTCTCATTATTGAAAAAGCCATTGATTATGGGGTCGTTCAATTCCTCTAAATCTTCAAGAAATATCAGTCAACTCACTAAGTTCTCTTTTTAGCTCACGCAGGGTGTTCTTTGTTAGAGACAACTTTTGCTCATAGTGAGTTATCTTTTCTAAAGACGAGGCAATTTGAGATTTTAAATCATTTCTTTTGCTGATGAAGTCTTTCACCATACCTCTTAGGTCCTTATCAAAATAACAAACCGACAAGAGGCAGTTAGTGGAAGAACCTTCTCCATCATTTGTAGATCTCTCTTTCTTCTTCCTTGAGGAAGTGATTCCTTCATACAGATACACATTAACTGCTTCAACTGCATCCATTTTGGTGGTACCTCTAGTTATAGGAGCCATGAAATTATATCTTTCAAGGGAAAAAGGAGATGAAGGACTCGATCACAAATGATTATAAATAGACTTATGGCCACAAAAACACTAGAAGGACTTTGAAAAATTATTTCATGGTTTATTATCCATTATCTAAATTATTAAGAGAATATTTTCTTAACAAAATAAGAAAAGAATACACAAATACAAGGTCTTGAGCCACTTTTGATGCAAGCCTCATTTTCTCAAGCTAAAGATGAGGATGCGTACGTCAATGGTATTAGACAGTGACAGAGTGAGCCGAATGCTCACATCTTTTACCAACCAGTGGCATATCAAGATTTGTTGAATAAACAGATTTCTTACCTCGTCTGAGTCTGGAATTTCTGGATTTTTTATGAAAACCTTGTTGATCATCCAACGCCAGATTCATCCTTTGCATGTTCTCCTGAAGTTTGGCAATTCTTTTGTTGTTCCTTTTGAATCTCCAACACATAATTTGAACATGATTCGCATTTCCACAAAACGAACAAATCAATAAAGATTTTTTGATCATCATGCATCTTTCGATTACGATTAAATCGTTGGCGTATTCGCATTTCCTTAAGCATCGGCCGGCTGATGAATCATGTGTATACGAGATTCCAGTTTTAATAATTTTTTGAGTATAACAGATTCTTCTTCATCATCACGCGATGAATTAAAATTGTTTTCGTAAGTTACTCTCAAATACCCGTGCATAAGCTTCATTGTACCTTACAAGAACAATTTTAATTCCAATTCAATGCATTCAAATTCAACACCACAACTATTGATCACCAATACTTCATGTAACTAGTAATAATCATTGGGTTGTAACTACCTTTATGATCAAATGATTAACCGAGTTGTATACAATGTAATTATGTAACTTCAGATCAAGAATGTCATAATTATAAAATAAAATTACATTTTAAATCTTACAACTAGAATTACTAACCTTTTATTTATCTGAGGATGCAAATCATAAATGAAAGATGCAAAGTAACCATCTCCGAGTAAAAAAGAAACCCTTATAATGTCGTACAAAAATTCCACTTGGTACACCTTCAACACCAAAATGGGTTAATTTGCTCATTTTCTTTAAGTCAGAAGTGAAAAGACGAGGGGTACCCAAATATACCTCAATCTAAAACTTTTTCACCTATAAGTCCTTTTCTCCAAAAGTGATTATCTATGGACTGAGTCGAGACAATACAAGTAATCGGTTCATACTTCGTGTGATCGTCTATGGATACAAGATCGAGACAATACAACAACGAAGTATGATTACTTGATAATAGGTTCGGACTTAACCAAACACTATAGGATTGCTATCAAGTAATTAGGAATTAACGTTTGTGTATTTTACTTCTAATTATAATAAAAACAATTATAATTACGGAAATAGAAAAGTAAAAGACACAGCAAGATTTTGTTAACGAGGAAACTGCAAATGCAGAAAAACCACGGGACCTTGTCCAGAATCGAATACTCTCAGAATTAAGCCGCTATACAAAATATAAACCAACTTCGTATAGTTGAGACCAAGCAACTAAACCTATAGTTCACCTAGTTCCCTCAGTATCCCTGCGCCTCCAACTTGTAATAAGTCACGCACTTGGAACAATTCCTTTGGTTCGTATTCCAAACAGTAAAGGAACAACAAATCTGTTCAGTAACAACTCTTTTCAAACAACGTGATATGAGTTTGAAAAAAGGATCTTCCGTTTATCCCAATAAACCCTTTGTCAGGTTCTTATATCAATCTTTCAATAACTACCAAAGTAATTGTGTAGACTATGCAATCAATACTATAAATCACAAAGAATTGTATTGATGCCGATCTACAGAACTAATCAATCCAATCTATCAAAAGATAAACCGATTATAGTTGGATCCCCAGCCGATCAAGTTTTGTGCACACCAAAGATTATGAACTCAAATAAGAAATCTTCATTGTCTTCAAATCTTCTTAGATCTTCAATAAACACCTGCACACAAACAACTTGAATCTCTTGTGATCAATCACACACAGAACGGAGTCTGTTAAAGATGGATTATAACAAGACGTCTTTAGATATACAAACAGTCTAAAGATCCCCGTCGATACTTCGATCTAGTTTAAGTGAATCTTATATCAGAAGAGAAGATTCTCAAGCATAAACAAACTAGGTGCAATAAAAGTTCAACAACCGTTAGTCAATCAAATAAATCGAAAACTAATAATAAACTGCAATTATCTAGTTTCCCACCAACGGTACTCGTAGAGCTTCTCAATCCCAAAGAAGTCTTTAAAAATGAGCGGTCGTAAGAAATTTTGCCTAATTAGGGTACTTTCCTCTCCGAATAGACAGCTCCACCAGTAATAACACAACTAGGTAGTTTTGCTGGCTCTGAGGATTAGTTTGCTCGAAATGCAAACTTCAATATTTATAGACTAAGGAAGTTTGGACACCAAGGAATTTCCAAAACAAAATATTCTCAAAGATATGCAATAAATGCCCAAATCGGTTTTCATAATTCCTAGAAATGCTCTGTCCAAATATTGACCTAAATCTAAGTAGAAAATCTCCAATTAGTAAATGCACATTACCAAATTTTATTTTCTAAAGATATGCATTTAATTGCTGAAAATTAAAAGCATATAAAACTAAAAACCTTAATTAAAAGATTCTCAATTTATTTCGATCCGAGATTCTGCTTTAGTTATTAAGGAATATCTTTGAACAATAAAAGATAAAAATTACTGCACAAGTTCAAAGTATGTCAACATCTTTACTTTGTAAATCCTTTTTCATATTTACAACCATGGAACCAATTTTCCACACTTCCAAACGAGAATAGAATTGGTTTATCTGATTTCCAAGGATTATGTGATTGATCAAAAACATTCAATCACCATTCATGGGTTTAACGGTTCTACCAAACACAAGTTCGGTTCTACCTCCAAGTGGCTACTAGGATCGGTCACACTAGTTTCAAAAACTTTGTTAACTAAGTACCAGGATCGGTTACCACTATTTATGGTACTTACTTGTGATCGGTTGCACAAGTTATAGGATCGGTTACACCAATTACTAAAACTTGTTAACGTACTACAAGGATCGATTACACATCTTGTGATTAGTTCCACCAAGTTCTAGGATCGGTTACCCAATGACTAGGAATGGTCACACCAATTACAAATATCGATTATACCATCTCAGGTGATTACATAAGATTGGTTTCACTAATAAAAGTCATACTGATACATAAGTCAGGCATTGTGAATAGTTTTACCAAGATACATAAACAAGTTATGAGCGGTTATACTAAACACACATATTGGTAATCCAAAGATTTGCAATGAATAACAATACCAATAAGCCTAGCGATTTCCCTTTCGATTCACAAAACAAGTTTATGAATTGTACTTCCTTTAAACGAATGTAAAACATTGTTTCCTTGGATGAAATCTTCACCCATACCCATACACATAATCACAATAGCACTCATACGATTATGTCGATGTCTTATATACGAAGTTCAAAAGATAGGCGTTATACTTCGTACTATAATTCCTTAATACTATGTCTAACTAGAGTATAATCATTCACAGCTTCGCAATTATGTTTTTAATATGGCACGACTTGAAAGATGCGTTAGGAATGAAACAGTTCAAGTCAAAATATTACTAACCTCAAGAGGAAGGATGATGTCGTCGTTGTAGTTCTTTACTTCTTCATATTCTTCAAGTCTTCGAGTAATACTTGTATGTCTCATATCCTAATAACTTTCTAGCTAACCTATACGAAGTTGACTCTAGTAAATAATCAAGCGACTCTTTAAATGAGTTTTGGTTCACTAAAATATGAAAACCAAACTTGACATACCAACGCTTGATGGGTTCAACTTAGCTATGCTCTAACAATCTCCCTCTTTGTCAATTTTAGTGACAAAACTCTTACATCATATGGATAAACAAATTACAAGAATTCATTATACATACGCTTGATTCAAAGTTTCAACAGCACAATAACCTGTATACATTCAATCCACAAATTCCGCTGTTAACATTATAATAACAAAGCTAATACTCCCCCTAAAGGTAAGATAGGTAGATTTTCAATCCGCACGTCTTTGTTATTTCCTCTTGTAGTCCATATAACTACAAATCATCATATGATATGTTACCCCCCCTTAGTCTATGCTTTACCCTTTCGTTAGATATAACGTTTAAGCACCATTGTCCTTTCCCTTAGTCTTTCCCTTAGTCTCCCCCTTTTTGTCACAAAATGAAAAAGGTACGAGCAAATAAAGGACAAACCGAAAGGATCTTGCAAATCTTAAAAGACTTGTAACCTATAAGAGTTAAGCACGAGGGTTCCACACACCATTTTAGATAACCAATATCAAAATCGAAACTACATAGTAATTTTGTTTTGATATGTTAGCAAGGAAACAAATTTGTCCAAAGCAATTTTCCCTAATAGTTTAGCAAATCATAAATTGACTAAGCTTTATTCGGTAACTTGTAACCTTCGCCAACTTATGGTAACTACCTGTATTCAGTTGCACATGTCCATAGGATCGATTCCCCCAAAACTACAAACTTGTTGAACATGTTCATAGGATCGGTTCCCCCATCTACTAAAAACGTGTTGCACCTCTTATAAGGATCGATTCCCCTTTTGTAAATTTGTTGCACCTCTTACTAGAATCGGTTCCCCAATGGCTAGATAAAAGTTGCTATTTACAAGGCATCGATCATACCATCTTGAGTGATTACTTAATATCGGTTTCACTAATAAAAGTCATACCAATACATAATTCAGGCCTTGTGAATAGTTTTACCAAGATACATAAACAAGTTTATGAGCGGTTATAGTAAACACACATATTGGTAATTAAAAATAGATTTGCAATGAATAACAATACCAATAAGCCTAGCGATTTCCCTTTCGATTCACAAAACGAGTTTATGAACTTACTTCCTTTAAACGAATGTAAAACATTGTTTCCTATGATGAAATCTTCACTCATACCCATACATAATCACAATAGCATTCATATGATCATGTCGATATCTTATATACAAAGTTTAATGGTTAAGCAATAAACCTCGTATTGTATTCCTTAATACTATGTCTAACTAGAGTATAATCTTTCAAACATCTTCGCAGTTATGTTTTTAATATGCACGACTTGAAAGATACGTTATGGAATGAAACAATTCAAGTCGAATATTACTAACCTCAAGAGGAAGGATGATGTTGTCGTTGCAGCTCCATACTTCTTCACATTCTTCAAGTCTTCATGTAATACTTGTAAGTCTTATATCCTAACACTTTCAAGCTAACCTATACGAAGTTGACTATAGTATATAATCAAGACACTCTTTAAATGAGTTTTGATTCACTAAAATATGACAACCAAACTTGACATACCAACGCTTGGTGAGTTCAACCGAGCTATGCTCTAACAATCTCCCCCTTTGTCAATTTTAGTGACAAAACTCTTATATCATATGGATAAACAAATTACAAAAATTCATTACACACATACGCTTGATTCCAAGTTCAACAGCACAAAACCTGCATTAAATTCAATCCTTAAATGTCGCTGCTGACATTATAATTACAAAGCTAATACTCCCCCTAAAGGTGAGATAGGTAGATTTTCAATCCGCACGTCTTTTTTATTTTCATGTAGTTCCTCATAACTACGTATCATATGATATGTGACTCCCCCTTAGTCTATGCTTTCACTCTTTTCGTTAGAATAAACGTTTTAGCACAAATGTCCTTTCCCTTAGTGATACCAACTCACAACAAGTCAATATCACTTGTTTACTCCATATATTTCTCCCCCTTTTTGTCACAAAATGACAAAGAAACGAAAAAATAAAGAACAAACCGAAAGGATCTTACAAATCTCATAAAGAGAATTTGCAAACCTATAAGAGCTAAGCATGACGGTTTTACACACCATTTTAGATAACCAATATTAAAACCGAAACTACAAGTAATTTGGTTTTAACATGTTATCTAGGAAACAATTGCCCGAAGCAATTTTCCCTAATAGTTTAGCACATCAAAAATCGACTAAGCACCTTAGTTCTTTTGCTAAACAGATTGTACAAATACAATCGCTTGTTTGATAAGACCAAAATAAAGATCAGAATTAACTCTATTTTTCTCATCAGGTTCTAATTATTCGAACAATAACTTAGACCTTTCACTTTAAACAAGACAAGTACTAGGTTAGTTAACTAGTATTTCTTGTTAAGGCATTCGATTAGACTTGAATAACCGAATCCTCCACTTTGATAAGTCTAACTAAGATCAGAATTAACTTAGTTTCTCTTATCCGGAATCGAATTGGACTAAACAATTGATCCCGAAAACCATTTTGTTAAGCCATAAACAATTCATACAAACCAAATAAATCAACTTGCATAATTATTTACCTCAACCGGAAGCAATTGAAACAAACATAGACATTAAAGTACCGCAATTGCACTGAAATTTCGTTAAGCCTAAACAATTGATACCAAACAATAAAGCAAGATAACAATAGTTTTTCTCAATCGGAAACAATTGAATCACACACACATCCATACACAAATAATGGAATAAACATCAATTGTACCGAAATTTTGTTAAACAAAAGCAAAATATATATGCAATAAAATCAGGCTTTTCTTAAACAGGAAAACGATTAACTAACAAATTCGTTACCTCAATGTAGACACCCCAGTTTTGTACGGTCACAAAAGTTCGCCGCGAAGTCGTATCGGAAGTGGTCTTGATCGTTAAGTAGTTCCTGCTTTAAAATTAGTGTCATATGCCCACTAAGGCTTAATATAAAAGTGAACTGGAGCTAAAATTGATACCCACCGGCTAGTCCACCCAATATTATTAGTTCGGTCATTTTGGGTGCAAGTGGACAACAGGTCCAATTCGTAGCACCATAATCCATATGTTCCCTCCTTAAGTCAATCTCATGAAGACGTACAGTCAGCAGAGTTATCCAAAGTCCACCATGCAAAATCCGTCAATTTCTTATACACACCAAAAATGATCTAGTCGCCCTACCATAGTAAAATGTCGACAACATTTCAACCTTAAGGTCGGCAATAGTTCACTTTATATGCAAGTCTTTCCATGTTAACAATATCTATAGGATTAAATGAAATATTTTAGATTATGGGTAATAATATTGGATAATATTTAGAATATGAGAAATAATATTTATTAAATGGGAAATGATATTTAGGTTTTTAATGTGAACGGTCCGATCAAATTCAATTAATCCTATGGTTATGGTTAATGGAGAAACAATATAAATAGGAAGCTAGTTTTGGTGTCATGGGGAGGAATTTTCGATAGAAATCCGTAGGGAGAAAAATTTAGTAGGATAAAGGAGAAGTCGATAGAGTCACAAGGGTGAAGATTAATCTCGGATACGGTTTGCAGCATTGTTGGTTCTTCAATAATAATCTAAGTAACATTTACTTAATAACAAGAATATTTGCAGCGAAACAGGTCATTCTTTAATCCTATTATTATTTGTTTTTATCATTTCTGCTAATATCGTTTGCTAAAACTATCGTATGTGATCACTTGATGATTTGAATGAAAATATTGCGTGCCTTTATCTTTCATGCTCTTACGTATTGAAACTTGGATCC
>JAJJMB010004060.1:2184777-2213462 GCA_023531105.1 Papaver atlanticum | reverse complement strand
GATCCTTGCTTCTTTAGTTTTGACTTAATTTCAAACTTTGTCTCAATGATATCAGTTGAGCTCATACGGCATAAATGCGTCAATAGATCAGTAGGATCATCTTTGTCTTGCTAGTACATCTCATGTTTTGATTCACAAGAATAATTGCATGTTCGTGTTTACTATTTGTTTTGGTTTTACGACTTGCAAACTTGCAAGGATTTGTCTCGGAAATATGCAGCAGTGCTTGGTTTGATTTATGAGTCATGATAATTCCATCTCTTTGCTATTAATAATAATAATTAAATTTACGTGTTACCAGTATTCTTGCCTTGCCAATTTTGATCGTTTGATTTAATAATAATAATAATAATAGTTATTTTTTTTTTTTTATATAACCATATTTACGATAATGATAAATTGGAGTTTGTTTTGAGAGAAGGTTTTGCTTGGACTAAGCGTCAATTTGTGCAACTAATATTGTTGGTATTATATTTTCATGAATTTATTATTTCATATTTTTTATAACGATCAAAATCCCTAAAATCCCAATTATAAAGTAGAGGCCAATTTTTGGATTGGACGAGTTAGGTGCCTCACACCTTCCTCTCTCGTATCTTGATTCCCGGACTATTTCTCTGTTTTGGACCAGAGCTTATTTTTGGTCCCAACTCCCTAAGTTGGGTGGCGACTCCCCTAATAATTATTTCCCTGTGTATTTCCATTTAGATATTTTAGAGATCTTAACGGATTTCGACGGTATCTACACTCAAATTCCGCATCTTCTTCTCCACTTCTTCGCATTTTTCCAGGGAGGAATATCACTGTGTTGTCATCCTCTTGCAAGACAAAAGAACAAAAACAAACACCAACCTTTACCAGAGAAAGGTTGAAAATCAGTTTTAACTAATGCGATGCAAAAGTTGAAAACCTGAAACACATATGCTTTTATGCTAAACCAAAAACGATTCAACATATTGTGACTTTTTCACACATGAGTTTCAATTGGTACCCCTTATGATCCTTTGATAAAACCTACCAACATGGGCTAGAACTTAATCCCGCTAAATCAAAAATTCACCCAAACCATAAGGGTTCACATTAATATGAGATCGAATATTAAGGTTATGAAAACCGAAATCAAACATCCCATAAACACATAGCAATAAACCTTAAATATTCAATAGAAAATCACGCATTTCTATTACCTTAATCTTGTAGGGAATTGAATTTCGAAACCAACACAAAAAGAATGAGGTCATTCTGAGTTCGGACGAAGAAGTTATAGGTAAAACAGTTTTACACTTCTTCGTATGAACCAATCACTAGGACCGGTTATCATACCAGGTCATGATACCAGGTCATGATACCAGGTTATACCAACTAGGTTATGATACCATGTTATGATACCAACTAGGTTATGATAAGGTTATACCAACTAGGTTATGATACCAGGTTATACCAAGTAGGTTATGATACCAGGTTATACCAATCACCAGGACCGGTCATGAATCCATACACGAAACCTTTTTAGACATAACTTTTGCATACGATGTCCGAATTCAGTGATTTTTGGCTCGTTTTAACCATGTAACCAAGATATACACATATATGATCAGTAGATATCAACATCATAAAGTCCAAATTACCGTTTCTATCAAAAGTTCAAATATTAATAGAGAAGGTATGAGTAAAGAAGAGAAGAAATCTCCCTAAAGATGTTAATTAGTCATATAATAACTGAGAGATCATGTGCTCAGTTTCACGTGCTTCCTAACCCTTCATAAGATTGAGCACAAAGGTGAGCATGCACATTCCAACATAACTAGGTTGTGTTGAGTTGATCCTTGTCTTGTTCGTCACGAGTGACTAAGACAGAATCATCATTCTTGACCTCTTGCTTGGTTTGTTTTCTCTTGTTTTTCTTCTTTGACCTGTGATGAAGAGTGTCATTATCACAACGTTCACTAGTACAAGAGATTTCAGACATGATGTCTTTCTTTAGTCTTTCAAGAATACTCTTGTAATTATTGTCACCAAAAATTTACAGCTGAGAGTCATTCTTGTGACTAACTTTTGGTCCCTTCTTGGCTATGGGAGACTTTGGGACCCATTTAGAGTTGGGTTTCGCAGGAGCAGCTTTCTCCTTCATACCATTTGGATCATTGTCCTTTTGGATATTTTGCGAAACAACCTTTCTCCAATTTGGAATATCAGATCTCGTCTTAGCATTAACAAAGTCATATCTCTTTCTATATTCGGGTATTTTATGAGATGGCCTTGTCGAGCGATAGGAAAAATTTGAACTATCATTATAATAATTCTTTTACCTAAACTTTGGACAATAGCGATCCGAGTTCCTTTGGGGAGCAATCTTAGCCATTTCGTTTGATACAAAAGAAAGTGCATCTTGCATCTTACGAACTTTGCATCCCCATTGCAAATGCCCTTTATTACCACAATAATAACAATGCTTAGTAACATACAAAGACTGAGTTTTAATGTTACCTTTTTGTGGATCCGCTTGCATTGGAGATCGACGAGTTTTCTTCTTCTTTTTCTTCTTGTCTTTGTTCAACGGTTTTGCTTTCTTGACAGCTAGATCAGCCTTAAGGCATTTTTCTCTAGAGAGATATGCACATTCTTTCTCTGCAAAACTCTTTTGTTGAGAGTTAATCCTTGCTTCAGATTCAGCAGAATTCTTTTTTGACAAAAAGAGATCTCTCATAAGATTCTCGCATTCGAGACTCTTTGAGTTTAGCTCTTCTGTACGATCTTTAAGAAAATCAACGGTGTGATAACCTCTATAAAATCCTTAAAAAACCTTTTTCAATTTTTTGTTCTCACAACAAAGAGGAGTCATAAAACAAAGAAAATCCGAAAAATTCTCAGTTTTTTATTTTTCAAAGGATCCAGTAGATTAGAGTATCCTGAGATATCCTTTTCTACGTCTCATTCAAAATATGAGTCATCATCATCGGAAAGTTCATCCATTCTTCTTGTAAACGACTTTTCCAGTCATCGTTAGTTTCTACATCATTAACAAGATTAACTTGTCTAGTAGATTCTCTCGATATGTTTTCATGAAGATCTTCAGATATTGATTCGTAGATGCCATCATCAAGTGTTTAATTCAAAACTCTTGATGTCTTGCTTTACGTTAACTGAATCATTATCAGGTTATATAAAAACCATTTTTATATTCTAGTCTTATAGGATGGATCGCACCAAACAAAGATTGTTAGATCTTTTCATGTTTGCTTGCTCTGATACCAATTGAAAAGACGAGGGTACCCAAATATACCTTAATCTAAAACTTTTCCACCTATAAGTCCTTTTCTCCAAAAGTGATTGTCTATGGACTGAGTCGATACAAAACAACTAATCGGTTCACACTTCGTGTGATCGTCTATGGATACAAGATCGAGACGATACAACAACGAAGTATGATTACTTGATAATAGGTTCGGACTTAAGCAAACACTATAGGATTGCTATCAAGTAATTAGGAATTAACGTTTGTGTATTTTACTTCTAATTATAATAAAAACAATTATAATTGCGGAAATAGAAAAGTAAAAGACACAGCAAGATTTTGTTAACGAGGAAACTGCAAATGCAGAAAAACCACGGGACCTTGTCCAGAATTGAATACTCTCAGAATTAAGCCGCTATACAAAATCTAAACCAACTTCGTATAGTTGAGACCAAGCAACTAAACCTATAGTTCACCTAGTTCCCTCAGTATCCCTGCGCCTCCAACTTGTAATAAGTCACGCACTTGGAACAATTCCTTTGGTTCGTATTCCAAATAGTAAAGGAACAACAAATCTATTCAGTAACAACTCTTTTCAAACAACGTGATATGAGTTTGACAAAAGGATCTTCCGTTTATCCCAATAAACTCCTTTGTCGGGTTCTTATATCAATCTTTCAACAACTACCAAAGTAATTGTTTAGATTATGCAATCAATACTATGAATCACAAAGAATTGTATTGATGCCGATCTACACAACTAATCAATCCAATCTATCAAAAGATAAACCGATTATAGTTGGATCCCCAGCCGATCAAGTTTTGTGCACACCAAAGATTACGAACTCAAATAAGAAATCTTCTTTGTCTTCAAATCTTCTTAGAACTTCAATAAACACCTGCACACAAACAACTTGAATCTCTTGTGATCAATCACACACAGAACGAAGTCTATTAACGATAGATTATCACAAGACGTATTTAGATCTACAACCAGTCTAAAGATCCCCGTCGATACTTCGATCTAGTTTGAGTGAATCTTATATCAGAAGAGAAGATTCTCAAGAATAAACAAACTAGGTGCAATCAAATTTCAACAACCGTTAGTCAATCAAATCAATCGAAAACTAATAATAAACCGCAACTATCTAGTTTCCCACCAACGGTACTAATAGAGCTTCTCAATCCCAAAGAAGTCTTTAAACTGAGCGGTCGTAAGAGATTTCGCCTAATTAGGTTACTTTCCTCTCCGAATAGGCGGCTCCACCAGTATCAACACAACTAGGTAGTTTTGCTGGCTCTGAGGATTAGTAAATGCACATTACTAATTTTTATTTTCCATAATTCCTGGAAATGCTTTGTCCATATGTTGACCGAAATCTCACTAGAAAATCTCCAATTAGTAAATGCACATTACTAATTTTTATTTTCCAAATATAAAATTAAAAACCTTAATTAAAAGATTCTAAATTTATTTTCGATCCAGGATTCTCCTTTAGCTATTAAGGAATATCTTTGAACAATAAAAGATAAGCTTTACTGAACATGTTCAAAGTATGTTGACATCTTTACTTTGTAAGTCCTCTTTCATACTTACAATCTTGGAATCGATTTGCCACACTTCTAAACAATTTTAGATTTGGTTCATCTGACTTCCAAGAACTATGTGATTGATCAAAAACATTCAATCACCATTCATGGGTTTAACGGTTCTACCAAACACAAGTTCGGTTCTACCTCCAAGTGGCTACTAGGATCGGTCATACTAGTTTCCAAAACTTTGTTAACTAAGTACCAGGATCGGTTACCACTATTTATGGTACTTACTTGTGACCGGTTGCACAAGTTATAGGATTAGTTACAACAATTACTAAAACTTGTTAACGTACTACAAGGATTGATTACACATCTTGTGATTAGTTCCACCAAGTTCTAGGATCGGTTACCTAATGACTAGGAATGGTCACACCAATTACAAATATCGATCATACCATGTCAGGTGATTACTTAAGATTGGTTTCACTAATAAAAGTTATACCGATACATAAGTCAGGAATTGTGAATAGTTTTACCAAGATACATAAACAAGTTTTGAGCGGTTATACTAAACACACATATTGGTAATCCAAAGATTTGCAATGAATAACAATACCAATAAGCCTAGCGATTTACCTTTCGATTCACAAAATAAGTTTATGAATTGTACTTCCTTTAAACGAATGTAAAACATTGTTTCCTAGGACGAAATCTTCACCCATACCCATACACATAATCACAATAACACTCATACGATTATGTCGATGACTTATATACGAAGTTCAAAAGATAGGCGTTATACTTCGTATTATAATTCCTTAATACTATGTGTAACTAGAGTATAATCATTCACAGCTTCGCAGTTATGTTTTCAATATAACACGACTTGAATGATACGTTAGGAATGAAATAGTTCAAGTCAAAATATTACTAACCTCAAGAGGAAGGATGATGTCGTCGTTGTAGTTCTTTACTTCTTCACATTATTCAAGTCTTCGATTAATACTTGTATGTCTCATATCCTAATAACTTTCTAGATAACCTATACGAAGTTGACTCTAGTAAATAATCAAGCGACTATTTAAATGAGTTTTGGTTCAATAAAATACGACAACCAAACTTGACATACCAACACTTGGTGGGTTCAACCGAGATATGCTCTAACAAGAAGAAAATGTAGAAAATAGGATAAATTAAGAAAATCACGTATGCTTTTCGTACACATGATCCTCGTGCCCGGAATCACTATTTTCGCCTATGTAATTTGGATGAAAACTGGACTCTCGCACGATAACCTAGCACCAATAGGCTACACCTGGTTCGGTTCGGTATGGTTACTGCTACACCATAGTGATTTATTTTTATAGAAATTAACTTTTAATCCCAAAGTTGTTGGGTTTAGACACTCTAGTCCTCTCCTCTCAAGCCTAGTACTAGGAGGTCCAAATTTACACAATTCAGAACGAGTTGATCCTTTGGTGAACGATTTAGTCCAAAATAAACTTTTTTTGTGACAAAAATACCCATCAACATTTATTCTTCATCGTCAGTTTCGATTTCTTGGTTTTATTTGTCGAAACTCGACAGAGTCCTCCATCTACTCCGGTTAAAGACGGCATCATTTAACAAAATTTCAGCACAGATTCGATTCATGATCAGGTTTATATCATTTTAGGAGTCTTTACCTTTCCCATTTCTCTCAACAAAGAAGAATCTATGGAAGAAGATCTCAAATTAAACAAACAGATCTGGTAAATATCATCTAAATCTCAAACAAAATTCATTAAATTTACACCAGCAGTTTGTTTTTAATATTTCTTCGCAATCTTATTACAATTTCTTTTATGATGCTTTAGGTATTCATTTTATTTTGATTAATTATCAAATGCTATTATTTTCTTAATTAAAAAGAGTTTTAGTCGAGGAGAAAATGGGAAGGAACTGTAAATTTTGGTTTCATGGCGATTCTTTTTGAGTAGTCTACTGGTATCTGCAATCACTGGTAATTACATTCATCGGATTCCTTTAATTTCTGTAAATTTGATCTCATATGTGATTTTAGTTTTGTGAGGGATTTAGGTTTTTGCTGTTTTTTTTTAATTGATTAGGTATGGATTTCATATAAAATGATGGGTTCTTGTGAAAACATATGAGCTTTTGTGAGTATTGTCGAATGTATATCTCATTTTAAAGATAGAAAAGGAATAGGATGGAACAGGATTGTAGGGATTTGGAGAAATTTTGGAAATCATTGTGGTATTTATTTTGTTTATGGATTTAAGACTTATTCTTTTGTTTTATCATCCGAGACTCGCTCCAACATTTAAGCAGGTGAATGCAACAATCACCTTTATATACAATCAAAATTCCTAATGAGTTCCCGTTTTTTTGTTCAAGGCCATTGTATTCCTTCTAGAGCTTCTAGTTATTCGAATAATGATTACTCGAATAGGAAAATTTTATCAAGAGAGATTTAGAATATGGAAGACCAGAAGTACATATATATATATATGACCCCATCTAGATACTATGTGTGTTATGTTGTTATACTATATTATTTTCGGTCTTCCATATTCTTAACTATCATCACTGCATTTTATGCTAGGGAACTATATTAAGCTTTGCTAGATGTAACTCTACCTAAATGTACGCATGTAACAGTTCCATGTATAAAATAGATGAGAAAGTAAAGCATGATCTAGCCGTTCAAATAGTCAAGATTATCTGTCCTCAGCATTCCTGCTTGGATATGTGTCATCTAAGACGGGTAGGCGCATATGATGCTCCTATTTATACTAGCTAGAACTTATTAATTAGCTAGCATTATCGTTTTAAGTCATTTGTAGAAGTTACAAGAAATTATGATCATCTGTAGAATCAATGGCTATATTGGAAATTAAATGGCTTTTGCGACATAAAAGACCAAAGAGTCTCCCACCTCCGGCACCAAAAGAGACGAACTTAATTAATTGCTGACTACCAAAGTTCGTTGTTTATTAGTTGTCAGCACCATATGGATTCCACGTCTTAGTATGGGAAGCAAAGAAATACTTTTTCTTATTTGGGCATGTGAACTCCATTAGGAGTTAGGTGGATGATGTGGACATTTTACAACCACATTTCCTTTGTGGGTTGTGTTAAATATCTGGCAGGGGTAATCTGTTCTTATCGATTGAAAAATGAGTTTTGGGCATCAACACTCGTCTTCCTCCAAGCAGATACTGACATCATTTATTACAAATGATTGCAGTGGTGTTTGTCTTGGTTATCTGCAGTGGGTTTTGGCTGAAATGATCTTGAATATGTGTCATTTAGAGGTGAGAATTTTTTATCATCTTGTACATTCAGTAGAAATAATTATTATAACTCGTATTTGAAAGATGGTGTTGAGAGGAAGTGGTACCATAGAGCTAACTATGACTCATGTGTACTCAACGGTTCTAAATGTCATGTCTGAACACAAAAGGATAATATGTATTTCTCAATTCTTAGCACTTTGAATGTATGGAATTACTGTAAACTCTGACTTTTGACTTTAGGGTCCAAATCATGCTGCTGTAACATCTTGTGTTACTGGTGCACATTCAATTGGTGATGCTGCGAGGATGATTCAGTTTGGAGTTTCAGCTAGAATGGTAGCTGGAGTAACAAAATCCAGTATCCATGGTTTATCAATAGCAGGATTTTGTAGGTAATGATTATCCATTTAAAAACTCTGTCTTAGCTCTTGGTCAGTCTCATATACCCATGTTTCGCAATATCAGCTGATATAACCAAATTAGTGTATCGTATCAGTACAGTTGGTACTGATCTGATACACCGTTATAAACCTGTATGGACCAATAGTCACTTGTATTTGCTCAATGTGAAAGCTCATGCTTGATACATTATATGAATATTTTCTTCTTCTTTTATTATTCCCTTTTAATTTAGTGACACTATACTTTATATACTTATTGAATATTAGTTCAAATATTGCAATATGGTCTCTTATAATTTTTTGTTAGTGTGGCATATATGGAAAATGTTATATGGATGTCAGATATACATGTGTACATATTGGTACACCTGCAATATATGTGTACATTGTTGTGCACATGTGACAAAAATTACATGTGTACATAATATTGCACCTGTAATACAAGTGTACGTTTGTAGTGTATATGTGACAAAAAATTTAAGCTGTTGGACATATATCGCATAAACTTATGTGAGCGTAAATGAACATGGCCGATGATATTGAGGTTTTAAGTAAAGTTAAGAAATTAGAGATTTCATTTGTTTCACTTTTTGGTAAGTCAGTAAAGCAATCGATTAGTTTGGAATGTCGAAGACTAGTAAATGTCGGTGAATTGAATGATATTGTTGATATGATGGTTGTGATTTCGGATATATACATTTGAAGTTGTTCATTTTTGGTATTTTGAAGAAATGAATGAAAAATCTTATGGGTAAGTATAAATTTTTAATTATGTTATGTTTTGCATTTTCTTTTTGTTGTGCGCGTAGGGTTTGATTTCCCTATCAAAGTTTTGTTGGATCCGGTTGACATTATTAAACTATGTGTGAAGATGCATGAGCCAAACATGGTTGTAAGGTATGCACATCGTTGATTATTTTGCCGACAGTTGTACATTTTGGTCAATATACCAATGTCTGTATTCTGATTTAAACATTTTCTTGATCATTTTCTGGAAAGTAAGAATGGGCTTTCCTAGATCATTTGTTAGTAGTTCTGTTTTTATGTCCGTACTTATGTTTCCAAAATGAAATGAACACATCAATATGTACATGGTTATACATATGTACATATGTTGATTGTTACCCTATATATTTGTTAATGTGTACATAGTTGTACACTTGTTGATTGTCAATGTGTATATGGTTGTACACATGCTGATTATTAATGGTACAAAACTATATTATACCCTGATACACTTTGACATCAATCTTTGTTTGTTTTATAGATTTTGTAGTTATTTTTTGGATTTTGTAGATGAATCAGTGCATCTATTTTCTGGGTTTTGTAGATGTGTACACAGCTGTACACCATTGTCGAGCCTGATTTTTTTAGTATTAACAATAACATTTTACAATTGCAAGCACTCAGACACTGTTAATGAACGTCTTAGCTGTTCGAATTTGTTGACATGTTTGATAAGAAAATTATAAAAGTGGGTGAATCAGTTCTAGCAAATTTCTGGATTTTGTAGAAGTGTACATAGTTGTAAACCATTGTCCTGTCTCACTTATAAACGTTACATTTTTTTTTACATTTACAAAGGTGTGTGCTTGATCCTGGTGATAAGATTGTGGACTGTCCTCCTACATTTACAATGTATGAATTTGATGCAGCAGTAAATGGAGCTTTGGTCATCAAGGGTAGGAAAACCGGCCTTTTTTTTCCACTTCCTTTTGATATTAGTTTAAAATGGTGGTGCTGAGACGCATCAACAGATCTTAATAGTCATGGGATGTATACCTGTTGCTGATACTTTTGCTATGTTACCGTGTAGTACCCAGGAAGTCGGACTTTAGCATGAATGTGGAACAAATTACTGAAGTTGTTCGTCAGGAGAATCCTAAGTGCATATTCCTAACCTCTCATAACAATCCAGATGGAAGGTACATGTTTAATTAAAAGGCAGTCGCATACATTATGTAAGAGGCATTTTATACATTGGAGTCCGTCTTTCTCGAACTTTCAACAGAGTGCATTACCCAGTAATGATCCTACACTAACTTGAGCACTCCTTAGTCCTTACACCTATCTAGTTGTGTGTTTAACTAGTTGATCAATTGTGGGATGGCCAAAACCAGATAAGATCTTGGATATGGTATCATGTAAGGTTATTTTTCCTCTGCCATTTTGTATCACCTGCATAAATTAACATAAACATCACTTGGTTGATTGTGTCATCTTTTCCATACGCTTTGATTTAATGCCCATAGGAACTTGTTGCAATGTGATCAACAATGAAGATCTTTTGAAGATACTCTCTATTGAGTTTTTTTTAGGTGATGTTTCAAATACCGCGTCGTACCTACGGATTTGGGCTCCGAGGTATGATTTACCTCACATTACCTTTTATATCGGCTCCTTAAAAAGCAAAAATATCATGTTATGATAACAAACAACTTATGTTGCTGGAACAGTTTAGCTCACTCAGAGTTGTCAACTATCTTCTACCAGAAATTACTTCTTCTTGCTTGGGGTGAGTTTTAACTGACTTTCAACTCTTTTGATATTGAATTGGTAATAATACATAGTTGTACACATGTTGATTCTTAATGTGTACATGATTGTACACATTTTTACTTTAATGTGAACATAGTTGTACACCTGTTAGTTGACGTGCATATACTTGTACACCTGTTAGTTGACGTGCACATATTTGTACACATGTTGATCGTTAATCTGCACATAGTTCTTCACATCTTGATGGTTAATATGCACATAATTGTACACCTGTTGATCATTAACGTGCACATAACTATACACATGTTGATTGTTAATGTGAACATAATTGTAAATCTGTGATTGGTTGTTTAGAAATGTTCCAAACAAATGTGTTTGTGCCTAATCTTTTGTTACACCGGCTAATTTTCAACCTTCAAGGTTGAGTTTATCCAAATCAGGCTAATTCTTTGGTTTACAATAGTGTAACCTTAAGGAAAACATATTTTATTGTTGTTTGCAGTGTAAAACTTAAAGGAAACAGTAATTTATTGTTGTCCGGAGTGTCGTGTCTTCTTCTAACTTGATTTCTTAGACTTGAAAAAACACATTATTTGTTAGTATCTCAAATTCTCAACCTTTTTATTTCTCTCAATTGCAGGTGTAGTGAAGTTCAAAGATAATAGAAATGAGTCCCAAACTTATGTTGATATGCTTGCAGCCCAAGATGTTGCAATACGGTGCAAGGTATTCGGTCTAATTGTATGCTTGTTTCCCTTTATGATGAATACCTTAATGTTGGTCTCAGCTGATAACAAGATTTTGTGCATTAGGCTTGCTTAAGTGAGTTTGTCATGTGTCGAACGTATTATGAGTTTTTCTCATGTGAGTTCGGTATCCTACGAAATACATTGTTCCTCAACCTTTAAAGCATAATTTCTCATTTGTATTTCTTGTGGTGACCACATAAATCACTATTTAAAATTTGTTGCTCGTGCGTAATAAATATATGGGAGATTTAAATAACTTAGGTTTGCTATGAGTTTTTTTTTACCAGATTCATACTGATTAGTAAAGCTATGCCTATAACATTTATCATTCGGCACTATGGATTTTCCTTTGTTGGTTTACTTATTTTCTTTTCCATTATCTCATTTGTTCAGAACCTCTCATTTTCTTTCCAATTTTTCCTTTGTCAGATCGGGTTGTGCAGAAGATGGATAGCGTTAAGGACGTTTTGGCACATTTGTTCGGAACCCCTCATGGATATATTGCATGTTATGTGGTGTTGGATTTTCTAGATTTTTACAATGGTGTACATAGTTGTACACAACAATGTAAATTAGAATTCTAAAAAAATGAAAATTATATAGTCATATGGGTACTCTTTTTATAGATCTCGGAAAGAGCTTTCCAAATATATAAAGTTTGTGAATTTTGGACGAGCGGTTCGAAAGATAAATTATTTTTAATTACTTATATATTATTTAAAATTGTTGACGTCATTGTGGACTAAATTGCAAATATTTGGACTAAATTGTAAATAATAAGGTTATTAGTGTACTTTTCCATATTTTGAACTAATTTGTACCTAGTTGACTCGGGCTGGATTAAACCGTACTTTTAGACTGATTTTTTCCTTTCTTTTTCCCACTCCCTTGTCCAAGCCAAAAACCATAAATCAAGCTCAGCCTAGGGCCTAGGCTCACCATAGGGAAAATAATCCGTCCAACCTCAAAAATGTAATAGGTCATCTAAAGCCCCGTGTACATTAACCAGCTTAGACTCTCAAATCTGGAGCCGAGCGAAGAATGTTCCCAAATCCTCACTAAAACCCTAATTTCCTCTACCGTAAGCGCTGCAACTCTGTTCGTCTTCCATGGATCCCGACACCTCTCCTTCTTCATCTTCATCATCACCGGTAGTGTCATACCTCATCAATTCTTGTGGATTATCAGAAGATCGAGCTGTGAGTACTTGTAAGAAATTACCATTGACAACCACCACATCATATCTAGAGACTATAGTTTCCACACTTGAATCACACGGATTCACTAAATCCCATATCTCCAAAATCATCATCAAGACACCACGATTTCTTGAACCTGGTAGATGTGGTCATCTCAAACTCAAACTCGATTATTTCAAGTCGAAAGAGATCTCTAGTCTTGAAATTGTCAAGTTCTTAACAAGTAGCCCAGAAATCCTAATCAGAGGGTTGAAGGAGAAAATCATTCCGTTGTTCGATTTTATCAGGAGCATCGTTGGTACCGATAGAGACACATTTAAGGTCATCGGAAACACATATAACGATATGAGGTGTTTAACTGTAGAATTAATTCAGGAAAGGATATCCGGCAATGTACAGGTTTTGAGAGATGAAGGTATCCCAGAAAGGACTATAGTCAATTTTCTGATCCAATTACCAAAGGTATGTTTGATTAGCACTGATAAATTTAAAGGGCGTGTACAAGATGTTAAAGATATGGGTGTCAATCCACATAAAACTCCATCTGGATTTGTTAGTTGGATTCGTATGTTGGTATTTTGCTCGAAAACCACGTTGGAAGCTAAAATGAATGCACTCAGGGAATGGGGTTGGCCGGAAGACCAACTTCAGGATGCAGTTTTGAAATATCCTGGATTTATGACGAGATCTGTCGCCAAAATTGAGGCTATACTTGATTACCTTGTGACTCAGATGGGTTATAGTATATCGAGTTTTCTTAAGCATCTAGCAGTTTTTAGTTTTAGCTTGGAGAAGAGAATTATGCCAAGGATTTCTGTTCACAGATTTTTAATCTCCAAAGGTTTGATCAAGTGTAACGGTAGTCTGGGGGGAGTTTTACATATCACCGATGAAAAATTCTTGCAGAAGTTTGTGATCCCGTATAAAGTAGAAGCTCCTGAGCTGTTGCAGGTATTGCCATACTTCACTATTTACTATTCCTTCAGTTACTGACTTGAAATGTGCTGTAGATGATTATCTGAATTGAAAACTTAGTTTACACAGTTGAAACAAGCATGTTAGCCACTTGCCTCATACATGTTGACAACAAGAAGAATACATTGTGTAGGTTCTACTAGTTTATCTAGGATATTTATATGGGATGACCAAATTTTGTTTGTAAAAATAAAAGTACAAATTAGGAACGGTATGTGTGTAGTTTGTTATCCCAATTTTAAGAACCTCAGTACTGTGAGTAGGCTGTCATCAACCTCTCTTTGTGTTTGCAATACAAGAATCAAGATAAGACATAGTAAAAATGATAGGTGCTTGTTTGAATCTTCTTCGAAGCCTTTAGTCCCAAACAAGTTGGGTAGGGTAGAAAGGGAACACGAGGACTTTCCACTTGGTAAATTGTTGAGGAGGAAATTGGTAGCTTAAATCAAAACTCCATTCGATCATTCTCTGTGGTATAGGTGCCATCCATGGATTTGTTGATGTTGAACGCATAGCTACTATATTTGCATACAGGGATAACTTTACCAACTTTGTTATTCTAGTTTTAAGAAGTTCAGTACTGTGAGTAGGCTGTAATCAAGCTCTCTTTGTGTTTGTTTGCAATGACAATAATCAAGATATGACTTGGTAATCATGAGAGATGCTTGTTTGAATTTTCTTCAAAGCCGTTAGTCCCAAACTAGTTGGGGTAGGCTAGAAAGGAAACGCGAGGACTTTCCACTTGGTAAATTGTTGAGGAGGAAATTGGTAGCTTAAATCAAAACTCCATTCGATCATTTTCTGTGGCTTAGGTGCCATCCATGGATTTGTAGATGTTGAACTCTTAGCTACTATGTTTGCATCCAGGGATAACTTTAATGGATAACCCACCTCTTATTATTACTCTCACAATGAAAGGCTGTGGACCGCTAAGCTCCCATGTGGACTCTTTTTATTTCATAGAATCGTGTTTGGCGATTAGTCTAACCATGTCATCCATCTTATGAATGATTTAGAGTTATAACAAGTCTTGTTTTATTACAAAATGAATGTTCTCCTGATGATTACATTTAGTTTTATGCTCTAAAGAGTTTTCAGCGGATGCTGGTAGTTGATTACTGCTGTATTTTAATTACTTAATCAAACATATCTTTCTGTGACTTTCATAAATGTGGGTGTATTCCTCTTCTATCAGTTTAGGTTCTTATATTCCTTAAAGTTGGTCTGAAATATTTTCTCTTTTACATTAGATTTATAACCAGCCATCTATTGGGCGTGTCATGGGGGGTTCACAGAGTGAAGAAGTAACAATTTTAAAAGAAAGGGAGACAGAGAGTGTAGGAGCTCTACCAGAGGTAGCAAAGCTGGTTGACGAAAATGACGCTGGCAAAGCTAAGAAGAAAGCTTCGTTAAGTGATCTTGTGGAACCAGAGGAAGAGTTGGATAAGGAAAAAGAACCAATGAAAGCCAGAAAACCTAGGAAGATTATGAAAAAGTCAGAGAAAAAGGTGGATAAAGTACAAGGTGGTGCTGCGAAGGAGAAAGAAGGTCACCATAACATAGAATTTGATGAGGAAAAGAAGGATAAGTCCAAGGAAGAAGAAGAAATTGTTGTTGTCCCTATTGTAGAAGGTAGTCTTGCAAGTGGGCTTAAGAGGAAAGTTACTTTAGATAATGAGGAATATCCAAAGAAAGTCAAAAAGCTTAGGAAGGTTTTGAAAAAGTCTAAGGAAAAAGGGGAGGAAGTGCAAGGTGATGCTGCAAAGAAGGAAGAAGAGGATAAGTCTAAGGAGGAAGAGGAGATTGTTGTTGTTCCCATGGTGAAAGAATCAAAGAATGCCAAAAGGTCTAAGAAGAAGTTTGTGAACAAGGATGATGCAGAAACTCCTGAACTGTTGCAGGTATAACATATCTCACTATTTATTATTCCTTTGTTCAGTTCAGTTAGTGAATGATATATGCTGTAGTTATCCGAATATACAACTTAAATGACAGTCTACCTGGCCCTTTTGTTTATTCCCTCTTCTTAGCATGTTAGCTTCATGTATGCTTGTTTTATTCTCTCTAAATGAAAATTATGTGTATCGGTTACTTGCCTCTTACATGTTGACTAGAAAAAAAAACAGGGTATAGGAAGTAATTTTCTGGTGTCTAATCTGTTTGTATTCATGATATCTGCTTGTTTGAATCTTCTTCGAAGCCTTTACTCCCAAACAAGTCGGGGTAGGCTAGAAAGGAAACACGAGGACTTTCCACCTGGTAAATTGTTGAGGAAATTGGCAGCTGAAATAAAAATTCCATCGGTCATTCTCTGTGGTATAGGTGTCATCCATGGATTTGTAGATGCTTGATGCTCAGCTACTATGTTTGCATCCAGGATAACTTTAATAGATAACCTGCTATTTATTAAATCTAATGTCTGTTACTCTCATAATGAAAGGCCGTGGACCACTCAGCTCTCATGTGGACTCTTTTTATTTCACAGAATGGTGTCTGACGATTAGTATAATCATCGCATCCATCTTCTTATGAATGATTTAGAGTTATAACAAATCTTGTTTTATTATAAATTGAATGTTCTCCTGTTGATTACATTTAGCTTTATGCTCAAAATAGTTTTGAGCGGATACTATTAGTAGATACCTCTGTAGCTTAAATACTTGATAAAACATATTTTTCAATGACTTTCATAAATGTGGGTGTATTCTTCTTATCTCAGTTTAGGTTATTATATTCTTTAAAGTTGGTTTGAGATATTTTCTCTCTTTTACATTAGATTTATAACCAGGCATCTATTACGTGTGTCATGGAGGTCTCACAGAGTGAAGAAGTAACAAATTGTCCAGAAAGGGCGGTAGAGAGTGTAGCAGCTCTACCGAAGGTAGCAAAGCTGGTTCATGAAAATGACGCTGGCAAACCTAAGAAGAAAGCTTCATCAAGTGATCTTGTGGAACCAGAGGAAGAGTTGGAGAAGGAAAAAGAATCGATGAAAGCCAGAAAGCCAAGAAAGATTTGGAGAAAGTCAGAGAAAAAGGTGGATAATGAACAAGGTGGTGCTACGAAGAAGGAGAAAGGAGATCTCCATAGCATAGAATATGATGAGGAAGAGAATGATAAGTCTAAGGAAGAAGAAGAAATTGTTGTTGGCCCTATTGTTGGGAAAGTATTAGAAGGTAATCTTGCAAGTGGGCTTAAGAGGAAAGTTGCTTTAGATAAGGAGGAAGATCCGAAGAAAGTCAAAAAGCCTAGGAAGGTTTTGAAAAAGTCCAAGAAAAAAGTAGAGGAAATGCAAGGTGATGCTGCGAAGAAGGAAGAAGAGGATAAGTCTAAGGAGGAAGAGGAGATTGTTGTTGTTCCTATGGTGGAAGAGTCGAAGATTACTAAAAGGCCTAAGAAGAAGTTTGTAAACAAGGATGATGTAGAGACTCCTGAACTGTTGCAGGTATACTATAGCTCACTATTTAGTAATCCTTTGCTCAATTAATGAATGATATATGCTGTAGATTATCCAAATTTACAACTTAGATTACACAGTCTACCTGGCCCTTTTGTTTATTCCCTCTTCTTAGCATGTTAGCTTCATGTATGCTTGTTTTATTCTCTCTACAATGAAAATTATGTTTGTACGGCTACTTGCCTCATACATGTTGACAAAAAGAAGATTACAGGGTGTAGGAAGTAGTTTTCTGGTGTCTAATACGTTTTCCAGAACATTTGTGTTGGATGACCAGACTTCGGTTGTAAACCAAAAGAAGTACATTTTAGGAAAGGTATGTGCTGTCTGTTGTTCGGTCATAGGCAGTTTAGTACTGTGTGTAGGCTGCAATCGAGCTGTCTTTGTGTTTGCAATGGCTAGAATCAAGATAGGTATTAGTTCATGTACTTATGTTTTTTTATTATCTGGAAGCTCTTTTGCTTATTTTTCGACTTGGCACTTGGTAAATTGTTGAGGAAATTGTCATCATAACTTAAAATTGTGTCAGATCATTCCCTGTTATACCCACTTGGACTTGCTTAGCTACTATTCATTTATGGATTACTTCAATAGATAACCGCTACTTATTCAAACGAATCAAATCTTATTAAGATTAGTCTAACCCTGACATCCGTCGTATGAATTATTTAAAGTTTTTGAAAGTCCTTTTTATCAGAAATTAAATGTTCTTTACTTGATCTTTCAGTTTTATGCTAGATAAATGTTTCGAGCGAATACTGTTAATTTGCTGATAGATCACCGTTGTGTTTTGATTACTTAATCAAGCTTATTTCTCTATTATTTATATCTACATAAATGGGGGTTTATTTTTCTTCTTTAGAGGTTCTTATATACTTAAAATTTGATTTTTGATTTCCAGGTATCCAATATGCGTGCCAATGAGGACTCACAAAGCGAAGAAGTAACTTTCTGTCCAGAAAGGGCTACAGAGAGTGTAGCGCCTCTGCCAAAGGTAGCAGAAGTTGTTGACAAAAATCAAGTTGGCAAACTAAAGAAGAAAGCTTCATCAAGTGATCTTGTGGAACAAGAAGAAGAGTTGGAGAAGGGAGAAGAATCGAAGACAGCCAAAAAGCCTAGGAAGATTCTGAAAAGGTCAAAGCAAAAAGTGGAGGAACTGCAAGATGGTACTTTGATGAAGGAGAAAAGAGGCCACTCAAATACAGAATTTGATGGGGAAGAGAAGGATAAGTGTGAGGAAGAAAAAGAGATTGTTGCTGTCCCTATGGGCGGGAGAGTATTAGAAGGTAGTCAAGTAAGTGCGCTTAAGAGGAAAATAACTTTAGATACAGGGGAAGATTTTAAGAAAATCAAAAAGCCAAAGAAGGTTTTGAAAATGTCTAAGAAAAAATCAGAGGAAGTGCTAGGTGATGCTAGGAAGAATGAAGAAAAGGATAAGTCTAAGGAGGAAAAGGAGATTGTTGTTATTCCTATGGATGAAAATGCATCAGAAGACAGTCAAGCACGTCTGCTCATGAGGAAAGTTGTTTTAGATAAGGTGCAAGAGTCTCATAAAGTCAAAAAACCTAAGAAGGTTTCAAAAAAGGCAAAGAAAAAAATAGAGGAACTGCAAGGTAGTGCAAAGAAGGAAGAGATGGATAAGGGTAAGGAAGTAAAAGAGATTGCTGATATCCCT
The DNA here is from genome assembly GCA_023531105.1 of Papaver atlanticum. Classification (NCBI taxonomy): domain Eukaryota; kingdom Viridiplantae; phylum Streptophyta; class Magnoliopsida; order Ranunculales; family Papaveraceae; genus Papaver; species Papaver atlanticum. Next base: position 2,194,440 of record JAJJMB010004060.1, on the reverse strand, counting down.
TTGGTGAAGAATGTATTTGAAGATAGTCAAGGAAGTGTGCCAATAAAAGTTGCTTCAGTTACGGTGGAAGAGTTGAAGAATGCCAAAAGGCTTAAGAAGAAGCTTGTTATCAAGTATGATGTAGAAACTGCTGAACTGTTGCAGGTATATGATAGCTCACTATTTAGTATTCCTTTGTTCAGTTAATGAATGATATATGCTGTGGATTATCCATATTTACAACTTAGATTACACAATCTACCTAGCCATTTTGTTTATTCCTGCCTCTCCTTAGCATGTTAGCTTCATGTAAGCTTGGTTTATTCTTTCTAAAGCAAAAATTATGTGTGTATCAGTTACTTGCCTCATACATGTTTATCTAGAATATTTGTATGGGATGACCAGACGTTGGTTGTTAAACAAAAAGAAGTACATCTTAGGAAAGGTATGTGTTGTTTGCTGTTCAGTCTTAAGCAGTTTAGTACCGTGTGTTGGCTGCCATCAAGCTGTCTTTGTATTTCCAATTGCAAGAATCAAGATAGGTGTGTGTTCAGTTACTTCTGTTTGTTTTTTTTTTTAGCTGGAAAGCTCTTATGCTTATTTTTCCACTTGGCACTTGGTTAAGCTGTTGAGGAAATTGTCAGCTTAAGTTAAAACTGCGTCAGATCATTCTCTGCTGTACAGGTTTCTTCCATGGATTTCCTGCGACCTGGATGCTTAGTTACTATTATGGATGACTTTAATAGATAACCGCTACTTATTCATAAGAATCAGATCTTAATAACTAAGGGCTATGGACCGCTTAACTCTGCTGTGGATTTTGACCATTTCACAAACTTGTGTTTGCCGATTAGTTTAACCCTGACATCTATCGTACGAATTATTTAGAGTTTTTTAAAGTCTTGTTTATCAGAAATTAAATGTTCTTCACTTGATCTTTTTGTTTTATGCTAGAAAGAGTTTCGAGCCAATGTTGTTTAATCGACGATAGATCACCGCTGTGTTTTGATTACTTATTCAAGCATATTTTTCAATTATTTACATAAATGGGGTGTGTTTTTCCTTCTCTCAGTGTAGGTTTTTATATACTTTCAATTTGATTTATAACCAGGCATCTAATATGCGTGCCAAGGAGGACTCACAAAGTGAAGAAGTAACTTTGTGTCCAGAAAGGGCTACAGAGAGTGTAGTTGCTCTACCAAAGGTAACAAAAGTTGTTGACAAAAGTGAAGCTGGCAAACACAAGAAGAAAACTTCATCAAGGGATCTTGTGGAACAAGAGGAAGAGTTGGAGAAGGAAGAAGAATCAAGGACATCCAAAAACCCTACGAAGATTCTGAAAAGGTCAAAGAAAAAAGTGGAGGAAGTGCAAGGGGGTGCTGCAATAAAGGAGAAAAGATGTCATCCAAATACAGAATTTGATGAAGAAGAGAAGGATAAGTTTGAGGATGAAAAAGAGATTGTTGCTGTCCCTATGGCGGGGAAAGTATCAGAAGGTACTCAAGTAAGTCCGATGAAAAAGAAAGTTGCTTTAGATAAGGAGGAAGATTTGAGGAAAGTCAAAAAGCTTAAGAAGGTTTTGAAAAAGTCTAAGAAAAAAGTAGAGGAACTGCAAGGTGATGCTACGAAGATGGAAGAAGGGGATAAGTCTAAGGAGAAAGATGAGATTCCTGCTGTTCCTACGGTTGAGAATGTATCAGAAGATTTCCAAGCAAGTGTGCCTCATGAGGAAACTTGCTTCCAGTTAAGTGGAAAACTAGAAGAAAGTCAAAAGGCGTAAGAAGACGTTTGCGATCAAGTATGATGTAGAAACTCCTGACCTGGGGCAGGTACAAAATCGTTCACTATTTAGTATGCTGTTATTCGGTTCGAGGCATGAAATGTGCTGTAGATTATCTGAATTTACAACTTAAATTACATAGTCTTTCCCTGGCCCTTTTGTTTATTATTGCTTCTTCTTAGCATGTTATCTGTATGTATGCTTGTTTTATTCCATCCAAAACGAAAATTATGTGTCTACCTGTCACTTGCCTCATACATGTTGACAAGATGAAGAATACATGGTGTATGTAGTAGGTTTGATCTCCTGTGATGTTGAAAGTGAGAAATATTCCGAACTCCTGTGTTTTGTTTTTCCAGTGAAGTTTATTGGCAAGCTACAATATAGAACGGTAGTTTTAAAAAAAGGCCACAAGGAAGAAGAACTGTTCGAGTTCAAGACAGATAACGGTACTGCTCAGTCATTTTCTCTTTGTGTGCTATTACTTCTTGTGCTTGGCATAGAGATGACTAACAAATTTGTTTTGTTGATCAGGTAAAGTTATTGATGGATGGATTTTATAAAGCTGTAATGACTGTGAAAAAAGGTGAGGTGGCGCTGGTGACTATTATGCCTGAGTATGCTTTTGGCTCTTCAGAGTCTCACCAGGAGCTTGCTGTTGTTCCTCCTGGTTCAACTGTCTATTATGAAGTTGAGCTTGTATCTTTTGTTAAGGTTGGTTGGGAGGTAAAGACCAAATTTGTTTTCTGCTCTTTGGCATTTGAAAGTTTATTCTGGTTTCGCTTATTTAAGCTATCTGTTGATGTCATGTACGACAGGATAATGAATCGTGGATTCGTGGGACTTGGACGATGGGGAGAAAATTGTGGCTGCTGGCAAAAAGAAGGTAATGCAGTGTTCAAGGAGGGTAAATATGTGAGAGCCTAAGAGATACATGAAGGCACTACCTATCTTAGGGAAGTAAATATGTGATATGCTGATTTAGGGAAATAGTCGGTCTGACCAAGTATCTTTTTTCTTGTTTCTGAGTTGGGCTGCAAAATTCATTATGATTGGGAACCAAGCCCATAGTGGAATCACCCTAATAACAACCAAGTCCGTTTTTTTTTTTTTTTTTCCCCCCCGTATTGTAGCTGCTGTAGAAGTGACATAAGTGATTGTCATTGTCATTCTTTATTTTATCTGCTCATGGTATCATTCAGAATACTTTTTGCATTAAACCCCTGTTTTTCAATTTCTTAGTAGTTTAGACATGTAATAGTGATTTTGCCACTTATACCTTTTGGATGATTTTATAGGTGTTGGAGCTTATGCTTATTATCTCTGCTCGAGACCCAGGTAGCTTCACATCCACCTGTGGAAGACTTCAAATACAAGTCATATGCGTTTGTTTATGCTAGCGGACGACATACGCCAAGCCTGCAGTTTCCCAGGACAAAAGAAATTCATGTAAATGGCACGGTTGTTAGGGTCAAGTATTGCAGTACATGCATGTTCTATCGCCCTTCTCGTTGCTCTCATTGCTCAATCTGCATTAATTGTGTGGAGAACTCAGTCACCACTGCCCTTGGGTAGGGCAGTGCATTGGGCTGGTATGTTTTTAAATATGTACCATGCTACTCTGTTCTGTAGCTGACTACAAATGTTAACCTTTAAACTTATTCACTGTGATCTCCTTCTTGTGAAAGGGAATATATCACATGAGCAGTTATTTTTAAAGGTTAACCAAAAGGGTCTTTGATCAATCTCTTTTTCCTCTTTCATGTTCAATACGATGAATTAGTATAATTATATGTGGGGATGTTTAGTTACCAGTGGTTATGTTCAGCGTAATTATTGTTACTTCTTTATGTTTGTTTCGTCTGCCACCATTCTCTGCATCTACGTATTCTCGATATCTGCTTCATACATAAAGAGATTCTCATAAATAGACCAAGGAACTGTTTGGAGGGCAATGAAGGAATCTCCTGCATCAGTGGTACTGATGGTATATTGTTTTACATCTCTCTGGTTTGTTGGTGGTTTCACCGGTTTCCGCTTATCCATCACAGGCACAAACCAGGTCAGTTTGTTTTTATTGCTTGTCGGTTTGTTCTAAGTTGCTCTCTGAATGTATTACAAGGTCACATTTAGTACCGAGAATTATGCATAACTTCTGCAGCATTGAGTTAACACGCCTCATTTCTGTCTGTGACATATAACATCTGTGTACCTTTACCATTACCACCTAGTAAAAGAATAAGTTCGATCTCACCCATGCAATTTAGGTATTAACAGTTACCAGGACTTAGCTGAGTTGAGATATTATCTACTGTTAGCTGTTTATACTGATGGGAGTCTTAACTATTATGCTAAAAATTTGTACCCCGCTGCTGTTAAATATTTGTCATTCTTCTGTTGCTGCATATCCACAAAATGTCGCGCGGCGCACAGCGTTAGTGTTTGAGTCTCTTTCCTTGCCACTGAGGAATCCGAGTCTTTTTCGAACTTTGTCTGGGTTGGTTTTATAGTCATCGACTCTAGAGGTATAACTATATTGTATTCTCTGAATGGTATTACCACACTGAGTCATATATCTGATCAATGGGTAAACAACATCCCTTCATTGCTTGGGTTCTAATCCTATGGGATAAATTTCGTGATTTATTGTCAACAAAAAATAAGAGCAAAGGTCAAGGAAATTTGGTTTTCCTTGGAAAGGTGCACTCACAGTCGAACTCTGCAACAAGGTAACAACCATATGCGAGTTCGACTCAGCTTGACTCAGTGAGTTTTCCAAACCGGTTTTTCCCAAATATACCCCTGGTCAGGTTAGTGTAACTACTCTGGGTTAGTTTAGGTCTAGCTTCACTGTTCGTCTTCTTTCTCAGTTCCATCTCTACGAGTCTGTTCTTTCTTCTATTACATACAAAGTATTGCCATTCTTCATCGTTGGATCAGTATGATGATTTTTTGATTGACTGGTTGATGTCTACAACATCTAAACTCTAACAGAGTTTTTTACTCGGTCTTTGTAAATCTACTCTTCTGATTCGTTAAAAAAATAAAGATTGAGGAATTTAGTGATGTAAGTAGGGTTTCATAATTCAATCGCAAACTAGGTGTTTATGAAAATCACTTACGTTTGATTGTTATTTGCCAATATTTGTTGAAATTAAAAAATGTGAAAACAAGGTGTTTGAAGAAATGCCTAAGCCTAACTGAAATAATGTAGTACACATTTAGTTATTTGGCAATTAAATATAGGAAGGTTTGGTCCCATTTCCTCCATTGACTCTGATAATTTCCATTCAAAAAACTCTCTTCATCTTCCTCTAGTTCTCTATTCTTCTAGATATTTCTGTTTTAAACCATGAAGTCAATATTGAGAATCTTTTGTCTTTGGTAAGAACCTACAGTATGTTTATTTTTTTGTTGTTCTAGTCATGTGTGGATCAATATTAACCAATGACCATTTTGTTTATGCCAGAGTTGCAGAGTGTAGTTGAGCTTGTTTGATCTAAGGCTGATCCACCATTCATTATCAACTTCATGACTTGAATTAAGGTAAGTGTTTAGTGTCGATACGAATGAATGTTAAAATATAGAACACACTAGATTAATTTAAATTAGCCACTTTGAAAACAGCTTTGAAGTATGTTACAGTAAACATATTGCAAATTGAGTTTGAAATTTTTGAATATTCTCTATAGTAGTTAGTTACCGACTGACACTAGTTACACTCATACAAAGTCTTTGACATTTGTATATGTAGACCAAAAAGAAGCATATCCCCATCCAAGGCCTCTTGCTAGTTGAAGTTGCACTAGTAACACAATTTTTGATGTGTGGTCAAAAATAATAATTGGCTAGTCTTTTTATTTTGCCGTGTATTTTTTCCTTGCACCCCCTCTTTCAAAATCCTAGCTCCGCCCCTGGCCTTATTATGCTTTCTTTTTTCTGCCTGTGTTGTAAAACGTTGTAGTTTTAATCTTTTTACGCTTTTTAGCCAAGGGAACACCGCAGAGTAATGGAAGTATTTTTAGTTTCTCATGTTATCCATCTTAATGCATGGGATTCATCTGTGAATACGTTAATACAAATCTCCATATAAAGCTTGTTCTAAAAATCTGGATCTTCGCGGTTTGCATATTCTTTGTAATCTTTGCAGAAGTTGCCATGGTGAAGTGCATCTTAAACTGCCAGTGGTCAACAATTATAGAGTGAACTGATCAGGGTGAAAACTAGATGAGCCATTCCTGGTTATGGGTGTGTTTTAATTCCACATTGCAAAGAGATTTTCTTGTAACTAAAGGTAAAAATGAGCTATACCTAGGTACTATAAATTATGACAGGTACTATAAAATAAATTGGTTAACTGGATAACACGGTCTTATAAATTTAAATGAGTACGTTATTTTTGAAGGTACTATAAATTATGACGGGCAACTCGGTTTGCTGGTAGTATAAATTTGAACTAGGTACCCGTATCAGTCTGAAGAATAATTTTTTTTGGGTACATTGTTTTAAGTTCCAACGGAATTGGTTTGTGCTTCATGTATATTTGTGCAACACGATTGATGGATGAGTATAAACTATAATACATAAAGTTCTAGACAGAGATCCAGAAGTCGTTTCAATCAAAGACAAGAAGGGCACTGCACTTCATATGGCTGTAAAAGGTTAGGATCCGTCTATAGTAGAGGAGTTATTGATTGCCGATCTCTCCATATTGAATGCACACGATAAGGGAAATACTGCTGTTCATATGGCTATTAGGAAATGTCGACCACAGGTAGTTTTTGTCACTGCTCTATCTATATTGAGTTGGTGGTAACATGCCCTGTTCTCTGCAGAAGTTTTTTATTCTTCGTTCAGTTTTCTCATTTTATTTTATTTTTCCATTGGCTCTTAGTATTTTGTTTCTCCGATTTCCTAGTCTTGCTTTCATTTCTGTAACTGCTCATTATCAGGGATTTTCCGTTCTCAGGGTTGGTAGTTTATAAAGTTTGTTATTTCTGACGTAGTGCACTCTTGTAAGGGTTCTAGACAAATTGACTTTTTTCTTTATGTGATTTCAGATAGTGTGCCTTCTACTTAGTTATTATCTGTTGATGTCATTGCCATCAATAATCAAAAGGAAACTGCAATGGATTTAGCAGAAAAACTTCAACATGGAGAATCTGCATTTGAAATCAAGGAAGCTCTAACAGAAGCTGGTGCCAAGCATGCAAGAAATGTTGTTGTTCTCTTTGCTTCCATTGCTTTCATGGCTATATTCAATTTGCCAGGACAGTATTTTCAGGTTGGGCCAGACGCCAGAAGCCAACATTGCAGATAATTTGGGGTTCAGGTTATTCTATCTTTTGAATGCTACTTCACTCTCTGGCAGTTGTGGTGGTCCAAATCACTTTGGTCGCATGGGATACTAGGGCTCAAAAACAAGTTGTTTCAGTTGTTAACAAACTAATGTGCGCAGCTTGTGTAAGTACCTGTGGTTCATTTATCTCACTATCTTTTGTTGTTGTGGGAAGGAGAGGATCATGGATGGCAGTTACTATAACTGTAGTTGGAGTTCCCATCCTTGTTGGAACTCTCAACCTATTTAACCTAAACCAACCTAGAGTAGTTACACTAACCTGACCAGGGGGTATATTTGGGAAAAACCGGTTTGGGAAACTCACTGAGTCAAGCTGAGTCGAACTCGCACATGGTTGTTACCTTGTTGCGGAGTTCGAATGTGAGTTCACCTTTCCAAGGAAAACCAAATTTCCTCGACCTTTGCTCAAAAAATAAAGGTAAGGATTGTGTTCAAGCAATTGAGGAGGAGGGTCCTATTCCTGCTGTTGATATCATCACCAACACTCTTCCTAGACTTCCAGCAAAGGATTACTGTGCACATAATGGATCTGTTCCAGCAACTAAGAAGATTCGTCCCATCCCTGATCTTCCTTCTGATATCATCACAAACATACTTACTAGACTTCCAGCCAAATCCATCTTCCAGCTCTGGCAGCAAACAAATCCAAATGGCATATTATATCAACCACGGATCGGTACTTTATACGTACCCACCTAGACCAACGCCCGGCTACTCCAACCATTGTTGCGTGCTCTCGTCTGCAATCCGTTGGTAATAACATCAAACTTTTCTTTTTTGACGGTAGTTCTTGTAATGGATATCGCAAAAACATTGAGGCCACAAGCTTGGATCTTAGTTCATGGAATTGCAAGAGGGAAATTTTTATTTGCGGTTCATATGATGGGTTTGGATCCAGCGGTTTTCTGTATTTGGAATCCGATTACAAAAGAACAAGTCATTGTGACTTCCCCACCCTGTCCTATTCCAGGGCTTATTCCGAGAGGGTGGCCGAGCCCTCACAACCGAGAGACATGGGTTTGTGGATTTTACTTCCATCCACTCAAAAAGGGTCTATCAGATTCTCAATTTAAGAACTAAGCAGAGAAGAAGTGTTGGTAGCTGCTCTTATCCTCCAAGTAGAATGAGATGGCCTGTACTTATTAACCGAACGTTTTATTGGATGGTTGATTGTACCGTGTATTTGGCGGAGAACAGTGTTTTTCCTAGCCTATCGAACTCAAATTCTAAAAAAAAATAAAAAAATCTCAAATTTTAAAATATGAATTTGTTTTATTCTAAAATAAATAAAAACAGCAGTTGTGAATTAAATAAGAGACACCTGCTTAAAATATGCTTAGCCAATTTATTTATTTATTTTACTCGGCTTGCTTATCCAAATACAAGTTACTGAGTATTCGAGGTTCTTAAGAAACTGTCATTTACGTAATTTTCTTTTATTGTTAAACATAAGAAAGAAAGTTGATTCACTTGAAGACTAGGCTCACGGGGAATACTGCAGCTTCTTCTGAACAGGCAGAAGGCTTTCTACGAAGGTTGAGACACAATCAGTTGTGCTATATTCCGTTAAGAAGGAAACCCCGCCGACTTCAAACTTCTTGAAAGTCTTCTGTTTACGATCATAAAGATAAAATTTTGCAAGCTTTGCATTCCTCCTCCTGAAGCCAAAACACTCACCAGGATCTCTATAGGTTTCTAAGATCATCTCGTCTGTTCCAGCAACGGAATGAAAATAAATAACCCACCAATCTTTCAGGTTATTAGAAGGAAGTGTGATAGTCATCTGAGTCCAATCCTTTTCACTACTAGTAGTAGCTTTATTTTGATCATGCAATATCCACATATTGATTATTTGTCCATCTTGACATATGACGGCGAGACACCCATCCACTTCTGAGAATATCTGGAATCTTGAATCTCTGAATTCTGGGGCTGGGATCACCCTAAACTTCTCGCTTCCTATATCAAATGCCATTATCCAACGACACTCTACAAGCCAATATATGGAACCATTTGCATACTGAGCAAGGTTTGAAAAACGGGTCACGGGTACTAGCCGTGAGCGTTATAACGCGTTTTGACGGGTGTGAGCACATTATGGGCCAAAAACGCGTTATATAGGAATAAAACGCGTTTTTTTGACCTTTTAAAAAAAATAACGGGTGTGTTAACGGTTAAGTAGGATAAATAAATAAATTGTGATCTGAATTTCCTATCTAACAGTAATCACATGCGTGAAAACGGTTACAACGGGTCTAAATAACGTTGTGACTATGTTTTTTTTCATTTTTTTTGCTTTATTTAATTTATTTGATTTTTTATTTATTTGTTTTAGAGTTTTTACATACAAATTTATGGATATCTTGTAAAAATTCATAACCATGAGTTTATGACTTATAGCAATGCATTGTAGTTATCGTCTACCGAGTCACCGACAATATTTATACACGCATACTATCACTATCAACTTGATATTATCAAGTTGTCACTTGAATAGTTGAATGCACTCCCCAATCTTTCTAATAATGCATATCCGTATGCAAAA
>JAJJMB010004060.1:2151929-2184767 GCA_023531105.1 Papaver atlanticum | reverse complement strand
TTGGAAGTGTTTGATCATATAGGTACGATATACCTTTGTATTATTTTTAAAATTCTAGTTGTAAGTTTGAAAATAAAAATTGCATAAGAATTTCTCCAACTTAATTGTTTCCCCTACAAAACGGGTATAACGGGCGTGGAAGCGGAAAATACGGTCTAAAAAACTTGTGTTAAAATGTTATTTAGAAGAAAAAAACGGAAATATCAATTTTAGAAAAACGGAAATCGCATGCGTGAAAACGGTTATAACGGGTCTAAATAACGCCATTTTTTCCTATTTATCGGTGTTATTTAGCCAAGCGTATCAGTGAGCCTCACGGCAACGCTATATAGGCGTGACCGTTATAACGGCCGTTTTTTCCGGAAAAACGGCCGTTTTTCAAACCTTGATACTGAGTGATATTTCCGTAGATATTGTATGGCAGTGCCTCGTAGATTATTCTCCATGCATTATCCTCCCCTACTGTCAAGACCTCGCAAACTGGAAAATCGAGGAACCTACCTCTACACCACACAAAAATAGCTTTATGTTTCTTGGTAGTAGGATCGAAACCGAAATAACATGTTGGTGCGTCTAAAATGTTCATGACGCAATTATTATTCTCAAGATTCATGCACACTTTTGACTTGATCCATGGTGTTGATTCCGTTGTGCTGACATTGTGTATTTGAACAGCGCACTGGTTGTCAACGAAACAGATCAAATCTGCAACAGGTCCCAGAATATTACTATGACTATACGGTGATAGCTTTGTGTGTTCCTTTTGGTGTGAACATTTGCTGCTCCGCGACTCAAGTGCAAATCATATGAAACGAAAGATTCGTAATCTCTTGCGACACCCCCTTCCCATGAAGCACTCTTTGGAATGAGTATAAAGCAGGGACGGACCCAAGAATTTGTGTTGGGTAGGGCTATATTCTCAAGGTTGTGTTAGCGGCCGAAGGCTGTAAAATTTTTTTTTTAGCTTGTCTGTGAAGAGAGTTCGGTTGTATATTCATAATGAAGTCCACAGACGAACATCAATAGAATTTTCAGACAAATTCTAAGTAAATATGAATCAAATCAATACATTTCTAATATTGTAATGGTGGAGGCAAACTAAGAAAACTAAAATTTTAGTTAATTCTGGTGTTAATTAGCCAGTGATCTTGATAACCAGTGGGTTAATATCATTAAGCTGCTGGGCTAAGTTCAAAAATAACCAAAATAAGTACCCTAAAAAAATTTCCAGCAAAAATAAGGGACGGGCAATAGCCTCACTTAGCCCCTTGCTAGGCCCGTCCCTGGTATAAAGAGACCTGGACGTGTTTCTAAATGGGTAAGGTGCGAATGGATAAAGTGTGGATCTTGTTCGATAATCGATTTCCAACGTTTACAAACACACTTGAAACGCACAAGTGATTTCACCGGGAGTCTGCTCAGTACGTGAAAAACCACCACCACGTCATCAGCAATGGCAGGGTGATCGATACGCCTCCTCTTACTGATCATCTTCTTCAACCTTAACTCGTTATCCTTGTTCTTTCTTTTTTGCTGCCTGGCCTTTGGCTTACTGTGCTCGTTCAACATTGTAGATACCAAAAATCAACTCTCTTTTTAAAGCCAACTAATGCTCCGTGAATAATTCAAAGCAAGAAAGCATGAAGAATAAACTTAACTTCTTCATGGCTAGCTGCAGAAATCCTTTATATAGTCAATCAGGAAACCAGCGCAAACAAGAAAAAAGAGACCCCTTCTCAGGTTAGGAATTTAACCGATTAGGAAACCAACACAAACACCATCGACTAAAAACAAAAATTTAAAACAAATCGAAACCCAGTTTCTCTTTTCCATTACATAAAAAAAGAAACCTTGGGGGCGTCGCATTCCAATAGAGGGGTTTTACTTGGATTTCTAATGACCAAAAAATTGGTTATAGGGTATTCTTGATTCAATACCAAATGTCTAAAATAACCTTCAACTAAAATCAAAACCTAAAACTAAAACTAAAATCAAAACCTAATTCACATTGAAAGGTCTTCTTCTTCTTCTTAACTTCCAATTTTAATTCAAAAATTATCCCATTTTCTTCTTCTAAAATTCCCATCCTTCATCAATCATAAATCCTTCCCTCTCTTTTTTCAATTGAAATCATATCATCACCTTCAAGCACATGCTTTTCTCTTCTTCTTCTCTCAACCTAATTATTTTAAATTCAAAAAGCTATCTTTTTTTTCTCCTTTTTGTGTTTGATATGGTTTAAATTGATTGAAATCAAGGGTAAAATTAGGGTTGCAGATTCACTTACGGTAATGTTTCTTAATTTCCCAACCGTAAATTTGTTTTCTGGAACTGTTACAGTTAAAAAACTAAGAACTCTTAACCGTAATCAAAGAAAAATAAAATTACATGTGTTTTTACGATTGGATTTGCATACTTACTGTTAGGTTTGACCTAACCGTAAAATATCCTGAATGAATAAAAATTGTTTCGGAATTTTAAACAGATTTACGGATAGGTTTTGTTTTTAGACTAGTACAACCGTTGCCACGGTGGGAGGACCAACCGAAAAAAGAATCTGAAGATGGGTTTGTCTGCGACTACTTTCTCCCGTTTCAGAAAAAGTGATACTTTCGCCTTGTTTCAAAAAAATTGATACAACGGAAAATTAGTTGATGCATAAACCAAAATATGGATACATATAGTATTATGTATCTTTTGTGGTGGTTTGCATAATGGATATATATCTAATTTTCTAAAATTGTACCTAAAACGATATATACCTCCGAATTTTTCGTAAAAACTCTAAATTTGATATTGTTGTTTGTACTCATTGCGTAGATTTTTTTATAACCTTTCCAACGAGATAAAGTTTGTAAAATTTCTAAGGCACGGATTTTTAGATATGTTATATTAAAGTTTAGTTACCAATTATACCCCTAACAAAATAGGATACATAAGAAATTATAATACAATATGACACTTATATCTATTTGCCCTTCTTCTTTGGTTTATTTACGAAAATGTCTAATACCTGCTGTCCTTCCTTTTTGGTTTATTTACGAAAATGTCTAATACATATTGACCTTCCTCTTCGGTTTATTTACGAAAATGTCTAAAAAAAAAAATATATATATATGATTTAGAGGGGCATTATTGGTTTTTCAGCCCTAACCATTTCCAACCTTTTTGTGTCAATTGATAACTTAGATTTTACAAAAAAGTGGTCATATAAGGTCCTCCCTCGCTTCACTCGGTCGGCCCAATAATCCAACCGTAAGGTATTTACGGTTAGTTTCGAGTTCACTGACCCAACCATAAGGATTTTACGTTTTTATGGTCATAGCCGTGATTTCCTTTCTCCACTCCGATCAAGAAATTGTGAGAAAATAATGGGAACAAAGGCAACTACCCCACGTTTCACTCTTTTCATCTTACTTAATATTAGGATTCTGTTCAGAACTTGTTGACTTTCAACCGGTTATGGCCAACTGCTGGACATTAGTGGGTCTTTATAACCAATAGATATTTGATCTTGGTGTAATAACGGATCTTGTAGAGTTTGAGCAAATAGGAGAACTTGAAAATATACAACAAATTTTGTTTCTCCTAAATTAAAGCTACATATTTATGTGTTGGGTTGAGTTTTGAGAAACCTAACGGTAAATTTTCTATAAACCCAACCGTAACCGATTTATAATTGGATTTTGCCCATTTTACCTGGTTATGGTCGGGAGTTCCTCATCACCTAACATTAAATTGGCGTTACGGTTGGCTAAAGGGAGAAACTCAACCGTAAACCAGTCTGGAAACCTAAAAAATTGAATCTTTAGTCGGGTGAATCACGATCTCCATCATGTGGTATGTAAAATTTGGTTTCTCTGTCATTAAGGATTCACCCACCTCAAATTTTCACACTGCAATCACTCCATTTAGTTGGGTGAATCAAAATCTAGGGTTTTCAAAAAAAAAAAAAAAAAAAAAAACTCTTTACTCCAAAAACCAAGACATTAACTCTAATTTTCTATCTCTTACTGTAAATCAAAATCATTAATCTAATCTGAATTAGCTAACTTAGTTAAATGTTGAAAACTAATTAAATGCGGACAATTATCCTACATAAAGGTTGTTTAGTCACAATAAAATTGTTTTAGATAAGGTGTTTTTGAAATTACTTATGGGTGACCCATTTTTATTCTATCAGGTGAAGCCCCTCTATTGGAATGTGACGCCCCAATAAAAAGCTTCTGAAAAAACCTAAAAATTCGAACCAAACACTAAAGGTTTGCTTAAGAAATAATTTGATGTCCCCTATATGTCTGTACACATCAATGTATAGCCGTGCAGGACAGCACCAAACAGGAGTACAGGACCCATTTTATCATCAGTCTCCAGGACACTTAATACAATTTTCAGCACTATAGTTTTTGCAGTTCAAGAAGAAGTATTGTAAATTTAGTCAATAAATGTAAGTGAAGTTCAACCAAAGTTTATGAAAAGCTAATGTCATTCGTCAACAAAGACCCTATAGCGCAGTGGATTATCGCGTTTGACTTCGGATCAAAAGGTCGTGGGTTCGACTCCCACTGTGGTTGGAATATTTTTTACTAAACTTGTACACCATCTAAGAGACAGTTAATGAAGTTCGGTTCTTCCACCACCACATTCCTCAAGTACTCTGTCTTGATCATGTCCTCGAAAACGATCACACTTTCAGCAAAAAACATATCGCGATAGCACTTACTACGTTTCTTATAATACTGTATATTCATGGTTAACATATCGCGATAGCACTTACTACGTTTCTTATAATACTGTATATTCATGGTGGTAACTAACGCAATCTGCTAATAACACAAACTGGAATGGAAATTGACCAGTGGTTAAAAAATGATGTAATGACAGTTCTTCAAAACTGTACTTATAACCTAGTCCTATCAAATCAACTACTTTAGGAAGAAATAAAGGACATAGACAAGCTCACCTCAATTACTGACTCTGCAGATTTAGTAAATGCACGCCAAACAGATAAGTTACTTTTGAGCCGCCTTAAAATTGGAGTAACCTTCCCCACCATAGGCCTCAATGAACGTTCAGGCACTACACAGGCACTTTTGACCCTAAGGCGCTGGAGTTTTTTTTTCTTTGAGGATTCTGGATCTTTCTTGTTTGAACTTTCTGAAACTAATACCTTGGTTCTTGGCTGTTCCTCCTTGAGACCGTTATTTACACTTCATTTTGCAGAGTATGTGGGATTCTTATCAACTGACACAGTCTTGTTTTTCTGTTGAGATACATCCTTCACAGTGTTACACTTAGTACCACTTTCAGCTTCTTTCAACTAGTGTCCAATTTTCCACTCAATTCTGCTTGTTTCACATGCATGCTCCTCGCGCTTGGTGCTTACTTTCCCTTTCCCTTTTGTGTGATCCTCAGTTTCCTTGCTTTCATCATTGGATGGTAACAATGAGTTGCGCTTCCCATCATTATGCCCTCTAGTTCCAGTATGGTGGAAAAGGTCTGACGGCAAGTAAGGGGTTTGGAAGCCCAGACCAGTTCTAGCATTCACACCTATATATTTTATCATCATACGTTGCTTCCAACTTCCTACCCCGCCTCTTAGGGATGATATCAGATATTCAGAGGTTTCTGGCTCCATGCATGGACCATAGATCGTTTCCAACATCGCTGAAGCTTTGGTTGCAAGAGAAGTTCCACCCTTTCACCATCAAAAGACCTCAATCCAGTGACTTGGCAGTAATTGGATTTCCAGCTTGTTGAGAGGACTGAGACTTCAATCTGTGCATCTGCAGAATCGATTCCTTTAACTCTCTCTCTTGGATCGCTACTATTCAATAACCAACCAACAATTTCTTGGATTTCTACATCAGAATCATAGGAAACCCATGACGAAAACCCAAGAACTCCATCATGAGATTCATTTCCGCAAGCCGAAGATGAACACTCCACACAGGGCAGTACCTGCTCTTTGCATTGCTACTCTTTGCAATCGACTGGTGTACTACCATCAACAACCATAGACATTTTCCTGGCATATTCAGAGCCCAGTAAAGTCTACCAGCATCGTCCCTGCCTAAAAATTCCCTACGCATAGATAGCTTAAGAAGCTGCAATTCTGCGATTCAAAGCCTCAAATTGAGTTTTCCATACGTGAAATCTCATTCTCGAGTGTGTCCACCACAAGGTTGTAGGCTCGTGGTTCGTATAGAACTTCAAACATGAGCTGCACACAATCACTGGTTTCCATACCAACTTCATGTTTCTCACTCATGGTGTTTTCTGTTGCAAGTTCCTTTCTCCAGTCACCTACTTGTTTTTGCTGGGGAGCTGGTAGCTGTACGTCTCTGTGTTTGTTTGATTCACAACTTTTAAAAGCCTTATCTGGGGAAAGACTTTCAAGCACAATATTGTCATCCTGAACTGAAAGACCATCTGTCTTTTGACCATCACTATCTGCAGCCAACACACTTAGATTTCTACTTACATTACAATGATCCCCTGAAATGCTCTTCCCAAATGACCAATTATAATTATTATTCACATTGTTAGAATCATTTTCCTCGGCAACATCACCAAGCTGAATCATACCAGAGAAGGGTGTGCAGAAGTTGTAACTATTAATCAAAGTTGGTGTTGACTGATGCCCCTGCTACTGCTTCTTTTCCAGCTTCACCAACTACATTAAGCATGACTTTGCTCTCTTTGGTGAGGACTTCGTCTTTATACTTCAGGTTTCTCAATTATACAGAAAAAGAACGCAGTTTCTGCTGCCCATCAGCCGACATTTCGGCACATTGATCAATGTGTTCACGAACAATGGCCGAGTTTAACACCTCCTCCTCACAAACTTCAGCAAGAAGACCCTCTGCATCATGAAAAAAGTGAATTAATACTACAAAAGTGTCCTGAAAAAGTCCCTAAGCATACATACACCAGAAGAATGAAAAATGTACACTCATTAACTAACATAACATTCTTTTAACTTTCTGAGTTTCTTATAGAGTTTTGATCAAACAATTCAGGACTTATATACGAAGCTTTATTGTTAACATCTGAGACAATCCATCTTTACTATTAGTAGAGAACAACATGGTGCAATCGATAACAAAAAATTTTACTGAGAAGTGAAAACCAAGCAAAAAGGTTGCAGGTTATCAGTTTCTATAAACAGGGTCATTTTTGTAAGGTAGAGCAGATAGTAACACTAATGAAAAGATCCTTTCAACAATTTTGGGGAATTAAATTGCTAATTTTCTAAAAATAGGTAAGAAGTCACTCGTACAAATAAATAAATAATCTTGACTATGTAATAGGGCAATAATGACATGGCCAACAGAAGACTTATTAGTTATTATCAATGAACAGCTATAGGACTATCCGGAATTTAGCTTCATGCCTTCATAATGACTTGAGAATATACGCAAATAAGGTGTCATGAACATACCTCCTCCAGGCTACAGTCCCAATACTCTTTTTCTTCCATAACAGCTGCTGACTGTTCGGTGTCTCTGAGAAAATACGAGTTCCTTCACCTTGATATCTCTTCTGTCTGCGGTGATGAATGACGTGAGTATCGGGTGGTACCTTTACTGCACCACTTTCAATACATGTGGGACAATACCAGTTTCCAATGGGAATCTTAAGGAGTGGAGGTATCAAGCAGTAAGTATGATACTCAGAATCGCAATGATCACACAGTAACACAGTTTCATCACTTTTGTTGAAGCCACAGAGTCTTCAGCCACCATCGTCTCTTTAAGGATCTCCTTGCACACAGAAACTCATCGATTTCCTTGGTGCGGCGCTTAAGCATTAGGGATTACCATGCTCCTTAATTTTCTGTACAAGATCAAGCACCTGTTTGGAAGAATATATCGTGAATTAATTTACAAGGTAATACAGGAAATGGATGTACAAGCGCATTGAGAGACTGACCAACGGAAAATAATCACACCTCTTTTTCATACAGCGACTCAAGATTTCCAGATAATTGTTCAGCGAAAAGCATCAAATCTTGCTGGTCTCCGTAAGCAGTGCGTATGTTGTGCCAAACCTGATAAAAACAAATATATCCGTAACAATATATGTTAGAACCTAGAACTCATCCTTTGAATTTCTGGTCTACACGAGACTGATGAGCTT
Source organism: Papaver atlanticum (assembly GCA_023531105.1). Taxonomy (NCBI): domain Eukaryota; kingdom Viridiplantae; phylum Streptophyta; class Magnoliopsida; order Ranunculales; family Papaveraceae; genus Papaver; species Papaver atlanticum. The sequence goes on along the minus strand of JAJJMB010004060.1, from coordinate 2,176,625 downwards.
TGGTGCCAAGTACATTTTAATTCACAAGAAAGAGGACAGGCATCAACATACCTCACGAACATCCTCAAGAAAAGCTTCGTAAGATCCAATGTAAGTGCCTACTGCTGACCTCAAATCAATGGTTCAAAAATCAAAGGCACGAGATAGCATTGCAGGATAACCAAGAATGCCATCATCCTCATTAGCATAAGGGTAAGCAAACTGCAGAATGTTTTTGCCTCATCTTCAAGAATAGTATGGCGCAATACATAAAGACATTGTTTCATGACAATGTCAGACATTGTTTTGACACGCCTTTCCATTTTTAACACCACAGGTTTCCTCTGTGAAACTTCGTCAGCCACACGTGTCAGCACCGAAACAATAGATTTCTGCATATCTAATAAACAACATCGAGATTCAAAAACAAGCTGGCCAAAAGGGAGCTCCTTGCCAATAATATATACTACATTTGCCAACTGAGAAGACTTGGGTTTCCACACACATTAGTATGGTTTTTAAGATAACTTAATAGATCAAATTCGAAATCTTCTAGCAGCTAAGGGATGGTACGAAAACAGACTATTTTTCCATTCTTTGTATCCCAACTCGTAGCTATTTTCTCGAATTCCTTTCTTTCTCCGACATTGTAAACAATAAATTGGTGATTTCATTTAACTTCTATGTAACTCCGCAAAAATGAAGTAAAACTGAAGACTCGATTAAAAAGAAAAAGCAAACTGAAGAAGATAATTTCGCTAAATACACTCGAAAAGAAAAGCACCTTTGTAGACCCTGATGCATTGCCCTTACTAATAGAATGTCGCGATATCTTCTTCGCCCACTCTGGCGGACCTTTATCCAACGCCTCGTAGGCACATTTCCTAATCCCGGTTCCTACATTTGTGGGTAGCTTTCTTGCAGGTTCCAAGACTTTTCCCCACTCTGGAATCTCGTTGCTGCTCTCAGGAATGATTGTTTCTGGGGCATCAAATTTATCAATATAGTCCATTGACCAGTATCATTTTCTATCTTCAGGGACCCAATTTTTTTTGCTTTGTAGCCTCTGCAAGTAGCTGAGAATCAAATAAATTAGTGCTCCTCTAAACAGTTATTTATCACTATTACCTGATTAGAGAAGAAAATACTTAAAGCTGAGAACAAATCTGGAATAAAAAAACGTAAGGACAAATAAAAAAGCCAAGTATAGTACTACGGCCATACAGCTTTAAGTTTCTGATAGCCCCTACAGCAACAAATCAGCATCTTCCTTGGACATTAATGGAAATTCTTCTGTAGGGCCCTTACTTGTAAGGTTTTTAGTGCGACTCACTCTTGCATTTAGCAATACGTGGGATATTTTACCGTCACATTGAGCTGCTACGTAACTTTAGTTCTATCTTCTACACACTACTTCCATGACTTTGCCATTAGAAACGACAAAGAAACAAAATATACGAGAAATGAAAAACGGCATGAACATTATCAAGGTAATTAGATGTGGATGCTGATATATCAAAGAAACATGACAATATTCTGATGTCAGACTCGCATAGGTAGAAATTTTCTAGATCTTATCTAGCACAGCTTCAGATTATGGTATTCGGGCAATGGTATCAAAAATACATGTAGAAGCGCAAAATAATTTGATTCATCGTGGACCATTCGTATACTAGACTAGTTGTTAGCTCCCTAAGCGTCTAATCCTAATCCAAATATATTTCATAATATGTAGACATGAGAGAAGACTAGTTAAGACATTTCCTGACTATGACAAAACATTAAGTATTGGCTCTATGGTTAGAAGAAGCCTTGAACACCATAGACTGCTGAAAAACTTCACCAACATTATCCTACCGATAATAAGAAGATGGCAAACTATGCCCATATTTCCAGAGAATTTTAAAACTTGGAAAATTTGAATAACGGGAATAGTATAAGAAATAACCCAAATGATATCTGAACAAAGAATAAAGTTGTGATCTAAACTTACCAGCGCATCCGCTTCATTCCACCCACCAGCTAATGAATTGCACTCACAGCCACCGTTTCCCCCTGTCCTGATTCCTTAACTCTAGCGCTTCTCCCAAGATTGCTGGCATGAGGTTCCACAATCTCAAAATCAGAGGAAAAATCACCATTTTGCCTATTTCTCATTCTCGGATTTCGCCTATTTCTCATTCTCGGATATCTGCAGAACTATTGGCTCTTCAATGTCTAGCAAGATCCTTTATCCTGGGTGAATTGAAGGAATTAATACTCCTAAATCTTCTCATAGGAGTGGGGTTCAAATCTGCATCGTCAAAACTCGTACTCGTATTCTTTTCAGAAGCTAATTTGTTGAGGTGTGAACTCATGCCAGATTCTCTTTGCACATTAAATCTAGCACCTGGATGCTACAAGATCGGATATTTCACAGGAGTACCGTACGGAAAGCCACTAAAATTGGTATCGCCCAGAGTACACATCCTACAATGTAACAGGATGAATTAAATTTATAAATTTAAAGTTTGAGCAATTCAACAGTGATATCAACCAAAGACCAAAAATGAAACAGCCAACAACTGATTTTACCGAACTAACTGCTAGGGAAAGAAGAACTAGTGATCTCCTAAATCTTAATTAACTGAATATGATCTCTTAAAATATAATTGCCATGCGAAACAGGAGCTGCAGTTTACTCATAACATCGGCTGTTCTTGTGTGCTAAATAAGTCATTGCATATTCCCAACGGTATTAGCCAAATGGAAAATAACACACACGGTGAGAAGCCATCTAATCACTAGGTGCACACTTGATGGTCTAAGACCAACCATGTAAAAACAATAAGTAAAGGAGTTTAACAGATTCAAGATCCTAAAATTTTAAACACAATATGTGCACCATACCTCATATTTGATCTCCCTGCTTAACCAGACAACCCATTTTCAGCTTTACACTTTATCAGTCAGCTAGTAGTTTCCCTATCGTCAGCCACTCAGTTAGGACCTTCCCCAAGTGTATGATCAACCCAAACTGATGGACTAATAGTTCAGCAGAGGAGATACCTCGTGTTGCACCCATGATGTCCAGGCAAGGTTTTAGGACTAATAGTAAGATTATGGAATCCTACTCCTTGCCAACCCTCATATCCTATTTGTTACACCCCCCTCAAAACACATCAAGGTTTTAGGGTTAGTTATTATTTATTAATAACATTGTACTAAGCTTTTAGAGGTTGTGGCTCCCTGAGATGGAGTACTGGTTAATATGATTCTACCCCTAGAACCTAGCTGGAAGTATTTGCTGCTAGCCCTTTATCAAAATGCTTGAGCTTTCAAGGAGTTGTTGTTAACATCGCAAGCACCTATGAAATGTCCTGCCTGCATGAGATCATGGAAACCCACTACAACCCCCCAATATCCTGATTACTTTCCCCTCTTTCCAATGGATCAAGCTCTTAGGGCTTGTAACTGTTAAGTGTTAACATTGTACTAAGTCTTTAGAAACTGTGGGTGTTGACAGAATCTAATCATACCCCATTACTCGAAGAAGCTAACTTTAAAAGAACATCACTAAAAACGGTGAAATCTTTGGTTGAAAAACATCATATTCAAACAAGTGGTAACAAATAAAGAAATCGCATGTCAGCAGAAAGCCAAAAGAAACAAGAAGAAGAGGAATATTATATAACTGACATTATGTCTCTGCTCTAGATGATCAACAAACATATGTAAGTACATTTTCCCTCAGCTATCCTGTGCCTGTGGGTGTGCCGAAGCCAAACAAGATGCTAAGCCAAATAAACTGACATTATGTCTAGTAGTGATATGAATGATATTAAACAATGGGTAGATTCAAAGGAAAGATTTTATTCTACACTGTCAGTATAATAATGAAACTGAAAATAATTGTATTTAGAGTTGTAGTGACTACTCTAAATACCTCATCAAACTGCAGCTTTGGTGTTTAGATTAATCACAATCACAATAAGAAGATGACAACTGCCATCCAAACTATGAATTCAGATTAAATTCCTAAGAAGGATATACAAACTTCATGACTCTAACATTATAAAAACCAAATTCTATCTCCTGGTTCCGTTTTCGATAATAAATCCAATAGATAGACATAAGCCAACTCAAATCAGCTTCGAAAGCCTTACTTTAATCGCCTCAGACATTAAACATTCGGGAATTGAGATGGTTTTAAAGTCCATTAGATAAAAATGAAGGTCATATCGGTGTAATCAAAACATGCAGTATAACCAAAAACTGAAATAATTGTATTTAGAGTTGTACAGTACAGGTACTGGTATTTCTATATACCTCATAAAACTGCCAGGTAATTTGTGTTTCTTCCCCAACATGAGCATCAACCTAATCCATAAGAAGCCATTTTGTGTTTTTGTTGTTTCCCACTGATTGATTAAGCTGATCTTGAGCTTCTTTTTCAATACATAGAGGAAAAACTGAAAAATCCCCCTTGTATCGAAGCTCAGATCTAAGAAGAAGAAGAAAAAACCATTCTGGGGTTTTCAAGTAACAGTTGTCTCACTGAGTTTTGGAGCGGAGATTTCTGAAATTTTAAAATGATTTACTCTTTGTAATTCCAACTTCATTCGGATAGGATTTAGTATGGGCTATTATGTGGTGGTCCTGGGCTGTTTGTTGTATCGTAGGTATTAATCAGCCTCTTCGGATACCGGAAGCATAAACTAGATGATCGCTGTCACGGTGGAACTGCCGACCGAAAAAATTGCCGCAAAACTAAATTTTGTAGAAGTGAGGGCCGACAAAAGAAAACAAAAAATGTATATTGATGGCTCTTGACCGATGCTGCCAAATTGATCGATGTTACGAGGATTGCACAAGAATAAATTGTGTTCCAGCCTACTTTTACTGGATATCCGTAATTTTTGTTTTATCGAATGTAAATTGTGTTTTTTTCCAAAGAGAGCTCGAGTATTAATACTACCAAATGATAGCTTGTCGATCTAAATACCACTAGTAATAACAAGTCTATCAAAAGATAAACTAGATCTAGTCGGATCCCATCCGATCAAGTTTGTGCACGAAGCAAATCACAAAGATACAAAACCAGTAACAAAAATCTTATTTTCTTCAAATCTTCAATAGTCTTCTGTACCTGTAGAATAACAAACTTGATTCCAACTTATGATCGATCACGCACATAATGGAGCCTGTTAACAATGGATGATAACAAGTCAATGTCGGATCTATGGACAGATTTGAACTACCGTTAATCTCTTGATCAAATTTGAGTGACCTTATATCAGAAGATAAGGATCTCAAGAATAATCAAACCAGGTGCAATCAAGAGTTAACAACCGTTAGTCAATCAAATGAATAATTGAAAACTAAAATAACCATGCAATTCTAGTTTCCCACCAATTTTACTAGTAGACGCTTCTTGACCCCCAAAGAAGTCTTTAAACTAGTGGATGTAAGAGATTTCGCGTAATTAGGTTACTCTCATACCCAAGATAGTATTACAAGTACTATTAGTCGACTACAGCAGTGACTTCGAAACGAAGTGCATGTCTCAGGATAAGGTTGTAAGAATAATAAACTTCACTATTTGTAGGCCAAGTTAGTTTGGACACCAATGAATTTCCATAACCGAAAATATTCTCAAGATATGCAATAAAGCACCTAGCTAATTCGGTTTTGTTTAATTCAAACTAATATCTAATTGTAGAACTGAAATTTCTCTTTGACAACTCAATACTAGCTAGCACTTAAGTAATATACCTTTTCAGAGATATGTTTTGCTTGCTGGTAAAACAAAACATATTAATTCGAAAATCTCAAAAAGATTCTCTACTATTTATGTTGACGTCTTGAACTTTCCTATTTTGCAAACCCAATTTCCAAATCACATAAACCCTAAAGTGTATGTGACTTGGAGAAATCGGTTTTGCCTATTGGGACCAGTTCTATTTTTACTCCCAACATGGGTTAAGATAGGTTCTACCTTGACTCCCAATATAAGTTGGGATATGTTCTACCTTGACTCCCAACATAAGTAAGGGTCGTTTATACCTTCATTCCCTATGTGGGTTAGTATCGGTCCAACCTTAAGATCTTCAATGAAAATCGAACCTATAATCCTCTTGATTTATTTCAACTACGAAACGAGTTCGTACGTCTACTTTCTTAAACTCGTGTCATTAAACATAGTTTTCTAGGCATGAAATCAAATTTACGCTCACTATGCGATCTAGTAACGAAGATTATGTTGATGATGCAATTACGAATATCAAAAGATAAGCATTATACTTCGTAATTCAGTATACCAATATAAAGCACTCATCACTATTGATATATTGTTCCTTGACACTTGGATCACAATATGATGATCAAGTCTCTTATACTAGAGGTTCATGTATATAACTTTGCATGCTATGTTTTCAATGTGAAACAACTTGAAAGCTTACGATATAGAAATAGAAACAAGTCAAGTCATGTATTACTAACCTCAAATAGAAGGATGATGTCATCATTGATGTTGATACATCTTCAGAATCTTCAAGTCTTTTCTAGACTTCCTAATCTAACCTAACGAAGTTGACTCTAGATAATCAAGCAACTTATGAGTTTGATTCTAAAATATGACAACCAACCTTGACATACCAATGCTTGGTGGGTTCAACTGAGTAGTGCTCTAGTGGTTTAGTTTTTTGACAAGTAGATGATGTCAACATATTTGCAGTTATATTTTTAGGGAATATGTAAGATTTATTGACATGTCTAGTTTGTTCACACTTGAAACAAAACTTATAAGTGTCGGAACAATGCAAGGAATTAACGTTATTCATGGTCATCTAAAAACGTTGCAAGAATTCAAGAGTGTCTTTAATGGCTAAGAAGATATCCTTTGTTGAATTCCTTAATTAAATTGATAGACAATTTTTTAAGACTGTATAATTTGACACTCTTGACGGATGTATTCTTGACTTTAATTCTTTTGCAAGGGAGGAATTATTTTTTCTTTGGACTCTTCATTCTCAATCATGAGGTTGGGGGTCTCAATAGAATTGCAACTTTCCAGAGAAGCTGAAGTCGTTTTTCTAAGCAAGAATTTCTGAGGAATCTTTAAGGAACTCTGTGTACGTTAGGTGAACCAAAGAAACCTTCCAAAGATACTTCCCATTAGGATTTGATTTAAGGATCAATCACAAACACATATTTGTCAGGTGCCTTCTTTGATACCAATTGAAAACGCAGGGGTACCAAGTGTACCACCAACTTTTTCATTCGGAAACCAGTATGGACAAAACCTAATACAACTGCAAGTAGTCCAACTGAATGATACTTGACAATATGTATATAGAGTTTATATCTCTACCTTTTCTCAATCAGTATGTAAATATACAAGAAGTCTGTGAACCTGATTGTTAAGAAGAGTACTTGGACGATCTCAAAAATCAATATCCAAAATCAATCTAGTCGTATCCAAATAATCCAATTCGGAATTCTACCAAGTGATTAAACTTGTTATCTATCTTTCAAGATACAAATTCTGCAAGAAACGACTCTCGTAGTCGATTAAAATTTGATGGACGTATCTACTAATATTGAATACGTACAACTTGCATAAATCCAATTATAAAGATAAAAAATATAATGCGGAAAGGAAAAACACAAGACACCAAAAGTTTTGTTAACGAGGAAACCGGAACTGCAATAAATAAAAAAACCCAGGACCTCGTCCAAATTTACATCAAACTGTATCAAATCGATATAGACTACTATCAGACTTTGGACTGGAATGTAGTTGAGACCGAATCCACCCTCCAGGCGATTCAGTTATAGTCGCGCTCTTTACGTCTCTTGAACCTCGTAAGGATCTACGCAAGTGATTCCCCTAGATGATGTCTTTCACATCCTAAGAGTTACTTCAGTTGAAGTGAAGACTTTTGATACCAATCTTCCTACAACAGATATGCATATTTGATTTCCGTTTAGATCAAAGATCAAGATGAGTAAATCTATTTGCAGTAGACAAAGCTAGCAAACCTTATAAATTCAGAATTATCTAGTTTCCCACCAACGGTACTCGTAGAGCTTCTTGATCCCACAGAAGTCTTTAAACGACCGGTCGTAAGAGATTTCACCTAATTAGGATACTTTTCTCTCCGAATAGACGACTCCACCAGAAACAACAAGAAATGAAGTTTGTCTGGCTCTTAGGATTGTTTGCTAGAAATGCAAACTTAGGTATTTATAGACCAAGGATATTTGGACACCAAGGAATTTCCAAAACCGAAAATATTCTCAAGATATGCAATGAATGCCCAAATTTGGTTTTCATAATTCCAATAAATGTTGGTCCAATATTTCCGAAATCTCTCAATAGAAAATCTCCAATTAGTAAATGCACATTACTAATTTTTATTCTCTAGAGTTATGCATTAATTGCTGGTAATTAAAGCATATAAAACCAAAAACTTTAATTAAAAGATTTTTTATTTATTTCGGCACAGGATCACCTTGAGTACCAAAGAATATCTTTGAAAAATAAATGATAATAGTTACTGCTCGTGTTCAAAGTATGTTGAGATTTTTTCACTGCAAATCCTTATTTCATATTTACATGGATTTTCTTCTTGGAATCGGTTCTACCACACTTCCAAACAAGTTTAGAATTGGTTTACCAATATTTCAAGACTACTATGTATAACCTCGATCTGCATGTCAATCAGGGTTTTCATTTAGGAAATATGTAGAGCAAAACAATTGGCAACTTACCGATTACTTTTAACTCGGTATCCAATTTTCCCAAGCATCTCACTTCGTTCATTTTGTAAACGGAAATGTTATAAAATGTTTTAAGATTTTTCTTTTATCATTTCGATCAATATAAACCGCTATCCATAAAAAACATAAAAGTAGAGAATGTGCATACAACAAAATTACAAACCTTGTTTGGTTCTAGTGTCACACAAAAGTGCAGAAAAGTAAAGTAAATATGAAACGAGTCGGAATATTCATTTATTGTGAAATCGAAAGGATATAAAATATTCGTTTGTTGTCAAATTCGATATGGCCTAACAGTTCTTTGTAGATTTTTTTATTTTTTTTGGATTCGCCGATAACAAGTAATATTTGTTTTAATTCTTAGCCGCCTGTAATAGGCTTGGATTAACTTCGACTAAAAGCGAAATCCTGACTTCACTGACCCTTACTCTCACTTACATGACATACCGCCCCATTTTGGTGGAATAATTAGAGATGGCACTTTGGAGTTTTACGTTGGTAATTCGGGTACCAATTTACTACTAATCTACTATCAATTGTACTGCCTACCACAATTCATATAAAAAGTATATTTTACCTTGTCTTATAAGTGCACTCTCTATTAAATTGGATAACTGTTTGGAGGAAAACCGCTTTTACTAGAGGGAAAACTAATTTCCGGGTGGATTTAAAAAATGAAAATATCCGAGAAAACAAAGTTTGATTTCTCTATCTTTGTTTATGAAACAAAATGTCTAACCCAGACTCGATGAATGTGCTTATTATGAAGGAAAAAATGGACTATTTTATAAGAAGAAGTCATCGTCAATAATCTTGCAAGAAGTAGCTTTATTATGAAAAAACAAAATGGCATCTATTTTATAAGAAGTCGTCGTCTATAATCTTGCAAGAAGTAGCTTGCTTCGGCCAAATTAATCGAGGATAAGGTGCGGGGTCTATGGCATTTACTGATTAATATGAAACCTAGCTGGCAAATCAAACTCACTTAGGTTAAACTCTATTTGTTGAAGTTAAAAGGTATTTAGCAAAATATTTCATGTACAAAATAAACAGATAAGGGAATAAGGGGTCTCCCTCTTTGGGATCGCGTTGAGGTAGGAAAGAATCACCACCATTAAGCAATATAGAAGTAGATACGGTAGAAATGCATTGATCAATAATTCTGCATAAATCATCATGAAATCCTAATTTTTTAACAGAATTTAGTACAAACTTCATTGCACTCGATCAAATGTCTTTGACATGTCCAATTTGATAGCCATAAACGTCATTTCTTAGCCTTCGTTTTTTTCATCATACCGATTAGTTAATACTAACATAATGTTACTGGTATAATGTTACTGGTATAATGTTACTGGTACACGGTCTCCAAAGGTGAGCGCATATCAACAATTTCAACTTTCAACTTTCAACTTTGTACTTGGTACTAGGTTTGCAACAAGCTAAGACCAGAATAACAATTTCAACAGGGTGTGCAAAAATGCTGGGAGTGACCAGATTTACAGGCTTGGCCACAGCTGCGAAACTAATACACTGCTCATCGGCCAGAGCTGCGAAACTGCAACCGATTGTTAGCCACAAGTGCTCACACGCTGCTCATGCGGAAGTGCCATAACTTAGATATCGAAGGACTTGGCAACTAAATGACGGCCTACACTTAGATACCAAATTTTGGAAACGGTGATACAGTAGGTTTTTAGTGACAAAACTGCCATAACCTCCCCTCAATCCCTCTATTTAATTTTGTTAAAACATCGGCCGTGTCAGTGCTTCCCGGATATCTGGATGATTCTTATGTGTGCTATTTTTCCTCTTTATGGATAGCATCTCGGGTGAGATCAACCAAATTCCAACGTCAGGTGAAATATATTGAAAGTAACTTCACTCAACACAGACCGCATAGCGCAGTGGATTAGCGCGTTTGACTTCGGATCAAAAGGTCGTGGGTTCGACTCCCACTGTGGTCGGATTATTTTTTACCGAGCGGCCGGCCAGTCGTGTGTTCGACTCTTATTTTTTTACCGAGCAGCCACCCGTCGGAATACTCCCGACGAGAAGTTATAAAGGCGAACCACAAATATTCAGCACCTTCATGTGATGCTGTGAAAGAAAAGTTGAAGACACCCAAACCCACCAATTCTTCCCCTTAATACTCTAGGTCGAGAAGGGAAGAAAAAATAGAAACCTAAGCCAACCCATTGTATCACCAAGGCAGGATAACATGTCTCAGTACTCTGAAATTCGACCAAACAGTAACAGTTCTAATTACTCACCAACAGAAGAGGTAAATACTGAATCCAATCTGTAACGCAAAATTCAAGCTTTATAACTACTTTAAAATAGAAATGAACGTTATTTTACTGATATATAACACCCCAAGTTAAAACAATTTCATCACAGACCAACATATCATCATTAGATTCATTACCATATAAACTTATGACTCTCTCTTCTGTACATACATAAACGCGCTAATTAAGAGATTAATCGAGTAGTAATACCAAATCCAGAGTATGCTCCCTTTGTTTTCTCCTCTTATCATTTTGTGCTGAACTATGTTACTATGTTCTCCTCCACCGCCTCATCCTACCTACAAAACGAAAGAAAACCCTGACAATGTAACTGTGGATGAAGATAGTGTACTTCAAATGTAAGCATTCTTCGGATGAACCAACCAACAGAATCATATTCGCAGCCAAGCTTTTATGAGAACCCATCAGAACAACTCAAGGCACATACAGTAGAGCCAGGAGGAGTTGATTCCGTTTAGTTTACTTCTTCACCAGCAACCAACAACCCCTTTATTGCTCTATATGCCACGAGCCCTATACTTAACCAGTTTATATACAAATGAGTATTTTCACCCCAACAATCAATTTCTTATGTTCGAAAAAGTTCAAGTTCGTGAAGTACCCACGCTAAGATTCAAGTAGATTCATAAAATCCCGTTCGCGCTCATCCGTTTTTTTCATGCCGTCGAACCAAGATAGGCCATTTCCTCCACTAAGTCATGTACACCTTTACACCAAAAATCTTCAACCTCAGCATCAATTTCCAACGGAGAATGTCCGCCAACATTTTCAGCTTTGTTAGCACCCATGAAATCATCAATCAGCAATTCATTCCAATACTTATCATCTATGTCACCAGAGTTTGCATTAAATGTGCTAGAATCCATCTTCTGATTTTGAAGCAGCACGCTAGGTTCATGCTCAACTGTATCCATCGCAGCCGAAACAAGTTCATTTTGAAAATTCTCAATGCTTCGAGAGGGTGGCAATCTTCTCTTCTTAGCAACTCCACCAGTTAATTCTTTCTTCTTCTCACTCATTTCAATCAATTGTTGGACAAAAGCAGGATTCTTAAAAGCTTTAGCTAAAAACGACATTGTTAGTTGCTGTTTAATTTCCGTTCCTTGCAACCTTTCTTGAATAGACACTAATTCGTCCAACGAACGCTTTTGCTTTTCTCTAAGATTCAGAATTTCAACCATCAAATAGCTTCTTTCCTTGCGTAATGTATCCACTTCACTCTCTAATCCAAGTCCTCCTGCATACTCAACACAACCATCTGTACCACTACCTCCCTGCTGCGTGTTCTTCGAAATATGTCTCCTCCTCTTAATATTTTTCAGTAGGTGCTTTTGTCCTCCTAGAAACCATTCATTTGCAAATTCCCACTTCTCTGAATCAACCTTTCGAAAACCCTGCAACCATTACACACCAAAGTCATCAAATTATGCACACATGGGGTCATTATACCATTAATCTAGCAAGAACAACTGCAACAAGTGAAACCCAACATCGAAAACAGTTAACCTCATCTACCAATTGAAGGAATAGAGAATCATTAACACTAATTTCATCAAATGAGCAACCAAAAACAGCTAAACCCATAAACCCTAGAATCCACAACAAGGTACAGTACTAGTTTGGAAACATACATAAATTTGGCAATTGAATGCGCATATAACCAGCTTAGCACCCACTAAAACATGATCATTCAAGAAACCCACATACAGAATCATACTATACAGAAACCAAAAGGTGCAATTCATCCATTCTAAATACCTAATTCATGAAACCCATGATCAAAAAACTCGCAAATTCACAAAAACAACAAGAATTATGAGAAAATCAGTGAATATATGGAAACTTACATAAGTGTTGAGTTGGCGAATGAAACTAGAGAAATTACTGTGTTTAAAGTACTTGGGAAGAAGAGTAGTTGAGAAATCATGAGAATCCCAAACAACAAAACTATTACGAGCTTTACTCCATGAAACAATTGAATTAGTATGTGGATCTTCAACCATGTCATATGTTTTTGTCAAAAATGGTGGTGGACCAATTTCATGTAATCCTTCCATTGGCAGTACCACCATTGAAGAAGAAGATGTTGCTGGCGGTGGTGAAGCTGAATCCAATGAACAAACACTACTACTACCATCACCAACTACTGTGACAACATCCTCCTCTTGTTTCACTGTAACATGATCATTCAACATATTGGGGTTCTTGTTAAAGGCTTTTAGAGATTTTTTTGAGAGAGTCCAGAAACGTGAGTATTGGGGGTGTGGAAGAATGGAAATGCTGGAGAGTGGAGAGGAGGTTTGGTTTCTCTGTTTTTATAGAGTGTGAAATAGGATGAGGATTTTATATGCCACATTTCATTGAGTTAGTTGCCATTTGTAATGAAACCTGTGCCTTTTGGTGCCACATCAAACCCTTTTTGGGCTTTTGCTCTCTCTTTCAATGAAAATCTTTTGCTGCACAACTGTTAGTCTCTCTGTGCCCCACCTTGCAGCTGCACAAGTGTGTGTGTGCCAAAGTCTATCTTTCATAAGATTCTTTTGTAGTCATGCAATTTTGCTAATGGACTTGGTGAGATGTATGAGATTCTGGAGGTTGAAACAGAAAGAATAATATTTAAGAAATGATTTAGATGTGTGTTGGGCTGTCAACGGTACCTATCGAAACGGATATGACCTCTATCATATCCGTTACCAATAAGATTACTGGATATACGATATCCGATAATATCCGACGGATATTCTAAAAGATTTTTCGTATCCGTTCCGATAACAATGCCGGATATCCGATAATATCCGGTAATATCCGATAGTAATTCATTATAATAAAAATAATTTAAATTCTTTTCTAGTCTTTCTGTACATTTGATAAATTGTAAATAAATCAAAGAAACTCTAAGGAAATTCAACTAATAAAACCAAATACCTTGATCAAATGCAAAAAATTTGACTTTAAAATTATTATATTAAATTATTATTACACAAAACTCAAATCTTTAATCTTCTCTATCAGAATTGAAAAATCCTCCGCTTTTCTCATAACCAACAAAACTAGTTGTGTTTTTTTTTCTTCCATAATATTTTTATTTCTAAGTCTTCATATACTACCAAGTTAACAACTAAATATATTACTCAAAAAATTTAAATTTTTTTTTGCATATGCATTCTTTAACGGATAACGGATATTATCCTATAGGATAGTACCTTTTCCGTATCTGTTTCGTTAAAGTAAGAATATCCGATAAGGTATCCGTATCCGTTATCCGAAATTTCGGATAATATCCTAACGATTCGAACGGGCTCAGACGGATATCGAATATTCGGTTATCCATTGACAGCCCTAGATGTGTGTCATGACATGTGTGAGAAGGAATCTGAAACGGTCTGACTCAGTCTGACTCAGTTGTGAATCGGGTTGTGAATCGGTTGGTATAGTTGTAGGATAAGGACAGTAGTCAGGACATGTGTCATTTGCGGTTTGCTGATGTTGTATTTCACATGGTTGTATTTTGCTCTTACAATTGTCTGAGATGGGGTTGACTCATTATGTATCTGACTGATGGCATGTATGCAAAACAGCCAAGTGCAACCATTGATTACAGGAAACATACATGAAATCAAGAAATAAAAATTTAACATAATCCAAAGGTATTGGAAAAACCATCTCATTCAAGAAGTAACAATCCCCTTAAACAGTTCAGCTAAAGCATTTTCACCATCTGACAATAATAAATAAATGGGACATTCCATCTGGACTTTGAAGCACATAGCTGGTTGAGTTACTGCAAATGAGTAAATAGTATCTACTGCTTTACTCTATACACCATGTAAAATGTGAGTGTTCAAGCCGGTGGAAGATTTAACCCAACATTTTCTTGGACCTTTATTGAGAAGCTTTGAGTTATATCACTGTGATCCTTGATCGACCCTTTGCTACCCTGCGAGCAAGGACTCTCCTACCACCTACTGTCGCCTTGCTGTTTGGGAAAGAAAAAGAGAAGTCAGTGGCATAATAAAATGATGTAGAAGATGAGGTAAATCCTGCTTGGTACCCCGAGTCACTAAGAAAATGATGTATAATATGAAGTCTCAGAACAGACATGAGTTTTAAAATGGATAACTAACATGGTGAATTGGTGATAACTACCACAAGGAAAGATACAAATGGCAAGACTGAGAGTGCAATTTACCGGGCAAAGAATCCATGTCTCCGCTTACGCTTGATTGTGCTAGGTTGGTATGTTCGTTTAGGAAGCAAGGACAGTGGCTCACTTGAGGAAGAACCATCAACTGTGAAAGAAAGAGATGAGACAGCCAATTAAAAGAAAGGAGAAAAAACAAGAAAGACGGCAAGATGCTAACAATTTAATGTGGGAGAAAACCAACTCTAGATGCTAAGGAGTCTCTCTTTTGGATTTTTCAGCATGGTGAAAACTTTTATCATGATTGCACTTCGAGTTTATAACCTAATCAAAGATGAAGACGGCAAGATTCAACAAACAACTTTTTTACTTGTAAGGTTCTTTATACCTTTTCCAACACCTAGGTAATTGGTTCACCAAATCCAATACTGACAACGATAAGTATTACAACTAACTAAGCAAGAGTAAAACCTATAAAAACAACAGTAGCAATAGTAAACCTAACTATGAGCCATTTCCTGATAAAAACTAACACCTGGGACATACCAAGACCATATTGATTCTCCTGCCGATCAGTCCAACAAAGTAAAAAAAACACAGGAAACAAACCAAAAAAAGGGGGGTTCTAAGTAATTGTCCATGCTTTCTAGCTGATACAGATAAGAGGAGCGCAGGGGTTCTATTGTTTCATTTTATATAGGCGACGGGAGCTAGTGGGTTTGAATCATGATGTTTGTGGGTGATCATTGAGGTTTTGATATTGTTATACACAATTTTTTCAAGTAAGTTTTAAGGGAAAAAGTCACATCCAAACAAAATGAATTCCATGGTAAGAAAATGGAAATGCTAGCTTTTTCTCCACTCTTGTGTGACAGATTTCCATAATTAGCTAACATTGGCTATCACAGTGGTATAATTCAGAGTCCCTACTTCATAGAGTATTTATGGACTCTAGATTGATACAGAGCCGCCCCTGCAGCAAGGCGAGCAAAGAGTTGCATTGGGCAGCTCAGCTCAAGGGTAGGCAAGGCAAGATGCGAAAGTAGTCAACCTAGCTTGAACTTCTCGGGAGACGCACAAAGTGTTCAACCATGAGGAAAGAAAGGTTGAGACACCCACCAACTCTTCCCCTTTACCATCCAATTCATATAGTGCTAAGTAACAATTTCAAAGTACATGGTGCCCATCAAGGTCATACCAGATTTACCATTTCAACTTTATAATGACATAATGCTCCTGTTACAAGGTACGCAAAGGTGAGGCCAAATTAACAATTTCAACTTTATAATGTTACTGGTACAAGGTTCTCAACAAGATGAGACCAGATTAACAATCTCAACTTCATAACAGTACAAGGTGTGCGACAAGCTGGGACCAGATATACGGGCTCGTACTGTTAACCAAGCTTGCTAATCTTTTGAGTCATAATTTAATTAAGATTTTTAGTTGTTACAGCGTGCCTATTTTCTAAGAAACACAGCTATTTCTTAGTTCACTTGTGAGGTTCTTTATACCTTCTCCAACACCTAGGTAATGGTTCACCAAATCCAATACTGCCAAAGATAAGTATTACAAGTAACTAAGAGAGAGTAAAACCAATAATAACAACAGTAGCAGTAGTAAGTCCAACTATGAGCCACTTCCTGATGAAATTTGATGCGTAAGAGATACTGATTCTTCAGCCGATCAAGAATGTTGATTAGTCAAACAAACTACAAAAAACACAGATAATGCTACAAACTATATTCCTTTCAAACTTAAAAAAAGGGTTTTAATTACTTTTCCATGATTTGCAGCTGATTAAGATAGAGGTGTTTGCTTTATTTAATATAGGCGATGGGAGTTAGTGGGTTTGAGTCATGATGTTTGTGGGTTATGATTGAGGTTTTGATATTGTTATACACACTTTTTCAAGTAAGTTTCAAGGGAAAAAAGTCACATCCAAACAAAAATAACTCCACGACATGAAAACGGAAATGCTAGCTTTTTTCCACTCTTGTGTGACCAATTTCCATAATTAACAGTGGTACAATTCAGAGTCCATACTTCATAGAGTCTTTATGGACTCTATAATAACTTGCAGAATTGCTAGAATACTTATTGACTTCCACACTAAGTATCAATGAATTTCCAGAAGAAGAATCAGTATCTCTCACCAGTTAGTTTTTATAGAATTTAGCCAGAATACTGATCAGTCATGACGTGACCTCATAACATGTCCCTATCCTATAACTCGCAGTTCCAATAAAATCATACAAACAGAATCCTAACATGAAATAAATGGAATCAGTGACCAAAACTCATTGACTCAACTCCCAAGCAGGCAACTATAGTCTATACATCCGCATTACTAACTTAAGAACCAAGTGATCGTCATCAAAGAAGCGAAGCAGTAACAACAAATTAGATAATAATGTGAGAAATTGCACATTGTTGCACGCTACCTACCTCTAAAGTTTACTTCTCCTATGCCCAAATATTTAGTTAACTAAAATCACTACCGCCATCCGTAAGTACCATAAGCAATTTCCTTGCAAGAAAATATAACATGGATCTATCATTCAAGCAGTGAAAACAACAATCTACAAGTCTTAAATCTCTAGTTAGAATGTTGATTAGTCACGGTTAAACCGTATAACACGTAAGAGATATCTTTCATTTGTTTTGATGGAAGAGTTATCTTTCATTCAACTACTGATATTTACAAACTAAAAGTTTTTACTATCCATATGAATTTCAGGATTTCTTAAAAGCTTTAATCATTCTTTCAATTTGTCCCTAACATAAATTCATAGATTTCAGAACTAAGAAACGAACAGAAATGAACTAGAAGATCCAAACTAATACCCTAAAATCCTCAAAACAAAGCAAAATTGAATAAAAATTGATAAAGGGGGTACCTTCAGGTAAGAAGAATCGAAGAGAAGGAAGCCCACAAGGATACAAAAACCCTTGGTAAGATAGTCTATTCATGATTTCTTCTTCACTTTCTGGGGAATAAATCCTGTTATTTTGAAAATTTTGAAAAGATGGGAAAAGATTTGGAGTGATTTCATTACTTGTCTGAGTTAATAACAGTTTCTGAGGATGTTGATTCAGAATGGGTTTCTGTGGATTAAACAGAAATTGCTTGATTAGTGAAGTTGAAGCTCGAGTTAGGGTTCGAGTCGACATTTTTTTTCTTTGATTGTTTTGTTTTGTTAAAACCCTACTGAGAGAGAAAACTCAGAAAAGTATACTGATTTATGGGCTGGGTGGGGGTGGGTCTCGCTGGGATGTTCTTTGCGAGACCACCAGTCTACAGTCGGTCTAGAGTAAAATTTGGATCACTATGTTTGTTTTGTTTTTTTCTAGATGTGAGTCGTCTATATCCGACTGAAATCACCTGATTCATATAGATCTGACAAACTAACTTAGAAAATATTTTTTTTCAGACCTGACTCCCTTGAAATTAAAAAAAAGAAGCACATATACATTTGTCATAGAATATATAGTGTTCTTTCACTAATAACAATATGTTTAGTAGAAATTGAATAATAAGTTGTACATAATGGGTATTGTTCCAAGGGGCTCTCCAGTGAGACCTCAGGTATATTGTCAGTCTAGAGTTTTTCTTATCTAAGACTTGCACTATATTTGTTTGTTTTTCCTCTGGATCTGAGTCGTCTGGATCTGACTGAAATCACCTGACTTATCTGAATCTGACTCACTAAGGTCTGTCTCAGAATATTTTTTTACGGACCTGACTCAATCGACTGATATTTTTTATGACATAATATACCCTTGTGCAGAATGGGCTAACTTGTATCATTTTTTTAGTCACTTCATTTACAACCTTGAAGTAATTTGTTATGCCAATAATAATATGTTCAATAGAAATTGAATTGCGAGTAGTACATTATGGGTATTGTTCCAAGAGTTGAACTACGAATAACCAACAAGACCCCCTCAGCACAACAGAGATATCATTAAGTAAAGGGAGCTAATTCAGATGAACCAAACTTATGCCCTACAGCGGGTTTGAAAATTTAGGGTTTTTAGTTCCTTATCGAAGAGAAAGAGAAATGGGAAAAAAAAATGAAATGAAAATTTCCTTTTGAAGGATGAAGGGCATTATAGTTGTTATCCACGACTCAGAGATAAATTTCATCGAGTCATGGGCATTTCTATACCTGTCTCAATCGTGACCAAGTTAGGGGTTACCTCTGAGTCAGACTGTGAGTCATGAGTTACCAAAAATGAAAAATAAACGGTCTAACATCTGATTTGGCGCGAGTCAGGGGTTGACTCGGCCCAAATGCCAAGTCAGACGCAAAAAAAAACGCTATCGCTATGCAACTTGCACCATACTGAAAAGTTGCATGCACAGTTCTCTACATCTAATTTACATTCAACCAGTGAGGGAGAACTCTTCATTGTGTCATGAAGAGGATCGAGAAATAAAAGTCTAGCCATCCCCAGATGATCATATATGACAAATATATTGGACGTTTCCGAAAGTATACGAAACCTATAATTATCACTCAAATTAAAAACTAACATCACCATAACTAATTTCGATTAGGATTATTACCTTGAAACTTCAAGATAACATAAATGACTTTCTCCGCACAATATTGACAACATGTGTGTGGGTGAAATATTTCGTCTGCATCTCATGAAGTCCGATTCCAGCGAGAGTCTTACCGAAAGTTAATTCTTATCCCGAGATTATAGGTCGTGGGCTAGGAAATAATTTGTAACAACTATATACGAGTCCCCAGCGTTAAACACTTCTTTATTTGTAAACTTTCTTTGACTTAGGATTGAATCTGAACACTCCCACTTGTGCATATACATGTTATTCTCGAATGACAATTAATTGAGGCATGCTTGGGACGACGGCATTCCATCATGAGCCTGCGACAACCAAATTTTCTCTTAATGATAAATGAAAACCCTAATTTTGGGAGGGTGAGAAGCACCAAAGAGATTCCAAAGAGTTATCTATTTCCTATCGAGATGTTTATCACCAGCGCGAGATAAAGACATGTGGGGAGTTAATAACACCATTTACGATCAAATTTATACTCCCTCTGTCCCTATATAAGGACGGAATTTGATAATGCTATTAGAATAAGAAAAAAAAAGATTTCATATATATCCATCACTTATCTTGTTTTACCCTTCACCTCATTTTCAAGACAAGAAACCTTAACTTATTTGTGACGATACTCATGAGTAATAGATAAGGGTATATGTGGAAAACGTAATCTTGAAATTGGTGTTCCGCCTATCTAATGGGACAATCAAAATCCAAAACTCCATCATTATATAGGGGACGGAAGGTGTACCAGGATACAGTGTAATTAATGCAAGTGACAATAATGCGGAGGCAGTTTTTTCAGAGACACGTGGAAGATGGAGATGGAGCAAAAGGAAAATATGAAGCAAGCCCGACGAAGGAGAACACCAACTTTAGATGTACCACAATATAGCTAAAATCCATGTATATGCAAAATAATTATATAAATAGGAGTATTATAATGAGAAAGTTAAGTTATTTTGATTGAGCAAGATTTAGGGTTGTTTAGGGCTTGAGAATAAGAGAGAAAGATTCAAAAAATAAAGGAACTCATCAAACTCAAGCAAGATATAATATGAGTGTAAGAAAAAGTAGGAAAATACAAAACATATACGTAAAATTGGTTTTCCCTTACAATCTACTCATTACATATCATTGTTTATAACCTTAAAAACCCTCCTCCTTCTTCACCCTAAAATATTTCTCCACCTAAAACTAAAACTTCAAAACCTACCTATCGAGACTCGTATGACTTCAACTGATCAAAAAGGTTGGATATCATGTGGGTTAATTTAGCTATGCGATCAACAAGTTACATAATTTCCAACAAGGTCATTGCAACGAAACAAGAAATTAAATAGGAAGTTTCTGAATTAAATAGATTGTGAAGGAAGGTCCGGATAAGGTTGTGTTTTTTCACAAACTATAGCTACTAGGGTTGTGGTCGGATAGATCTTTGACATCCTCAACCGATGTATTCCTCCTAAAATCGTTAACTAAAATCTTAGTTCTAGCTATACTAAGGAGACCATAACTCAAGTAAAGGGTTTTTTCTACCCCTTTTAGAAAGAACAATTTTAGTGGAAACTGAATATATCCCTTGCAACCAAATGAGAAAGGATGGTGGTTCATCAAAAACTGTTAGGTTTTAAATTACTATTACTTTAGGTTTACTTTTTTGGAGAAAATGATGAAAGTTATGGTATAGGTTTTAACTAATACTTTAAGTTTAGGTTTCTTGTTTAAATTATCAGCAACTTTGTGGTTTGTTATTTAAAAGGACTGGGGTTGATGCTTCTCATCTGTCTTCCCTATGTCCGGTACCATAGGAAGGCCTTCCCTTGTCTTACTTCCTAATCTTTTTCAGATGAGGTGGCATCATCACCATCGTAAGTTAGAGCATTAAGACATTTCTCTCTGCCGTCTTTCTCACAGAGACATACTTAGACGTTACTACTTATACATCTCCCAACTGGAAAGCTAAAGCATATTCTCAACACTTTTGTAGCTAAATCAAACCATTTTTCATTCAAGCACATCTTCTTGTTGATGTACTGCTCATTATGGCTACTTGATGAATGAAATTAAATTGAATATTTATAGATCTCCTTGTGTATTAATTTCTTTTATTATTTTATTTCATTCTTGTTCAAAATAATACCATCTCTCGTCATGTAAGTCGTTATTGAGTAGATTTTCCAGTTCATCGAATGAGAATGATGTGATAATCATAATAATATTGGAATAAGTTAAAACAACTAATCTACCGGTTAAATATAAAGAGATACTTAACCTATACCTCATGAATCACCATACCTTTTTCTTTAATTTCGTTGCAGAGAATATCTTCGGTTTCAATTAATACAAACTTTTCGATATAAGAGAGATTTCCATGAGGTGGGAAGAGGAAAAACGTCATAGCATACCAAAGGCCTATCTTCTGGTAGATAGCTTTTGGAGGAAAATGTATGTTGATTAATGCATAAACACCTCCAGATATAACCCCGGCCAACGGTTATTACATGGGCAAAGAACACAATTTTGTTTAATTTTTCTTTCAAATTCTTGTATCTTCAACTTGATTTTCTTGATGACCTTGAAAAGGAGTTGGGAGCACAGGTGATGTGATTTTTGATATTGGTAAGAAATGAGGTTGTCGTTCACTCGGATTTGTAGAGATTAAAGTTTTTAAAAATACTAAATAAATATATAAAAAGATATTTAACAATGGGCGAGAGGTACTGGGACTAAGGATTTAGCCAATCTTCATAACATAAGGTTCACTTATTTATTCTCAACAATTTTAGCTCAAGAAATATAAACATGGACTCTATTTTTTGCCAAGGTAGATTCTCAAAACATTGATTGTAAATGTTAAGCATGGGACATCAAATCACCTGAGCTAAGCATGACCCATCTAATCAAATGACAACCAATTTAATCAAATCATATTTCAATTAATTTTAATGCAAAAGTCATAAAAAGAATAAAAATAAATTTACCATATATGAAGTTCGGCCTCCTCCGTCGTCCCAGTGTTGGGGTTTAACTCATCATGTCGAAAACATACTCAAAATATGTATTCATGGCTCAAAAAGTGTTTACAAGAAGAGAAAATAATGAAACAGGAAATCTGCAACAGCACAGGTGCGTTACAGACCGACTGTTTCAACTCTCAACTGTTATGATGAAGATAATCGTTACAAATCTGAAGATAAATGTTGCGGAAGAGGATGAAGAAACTGTTACAATGAAGATAAATGTTGCAAACTAGTTGAAGAAACTGTTACAACGAAGATAAATGTTGCAAACCAGTTGAAGAAACTGTTACAACCAGTTGAAGAAACCGTCGTTGTTTCCCTGTTCTTCACGAGCAGCAGCAGAAGAACCAACAGAGTTCTGAAAACTCTTGATTCACGCCTCCTGAGCTCTCCTCTCGACCCCAAACTCTCGACACCCCTTCTATGGAACCTTGTGACTCTATTTATACACCAAAATCCTAAAAATCACGCGTCAATTACACAAAATAATTCTCATTTACTCCCATGCATGGAAAAGAATAATTTCCATTTTTGATTAATTACGCGTCTAATCTCGTGATGCACACACCAGGAGCATTCCTTTACGTCCCATAATAAGTTAGGAACGCATAAGCCACAAGAAAACTTCCCAAAATTACCAAAAATATCTTACGGGAATATCACGCATGTTTTGCTCTACACTTGAATTCTAGCCAATTCTAGTCGAAACCAAAGACCATACCATGTTTATATGGGTCCTAGGAATGATCCCAATCAATTCCATCCCTTTAGTCTCTCTGAAATGACTCCAAAAATCTGATTGAAAATCTGCCATGGATAAACATAATTTTCCCGCATTTTTTTGTTTTTGAACGTGAAGGAGAAGGGGGTGCCCCTTATCCGCTGCTGGATTCCGAATAACAAATGTCCCTTGGGTGCCTTTAAAACTTTTCGAGCCGATTTTTCCAAAAATGTTTATTGCCCAAAAATACCTACAAACACATAAAACACCATAATAAGTACAAAAATGGGTACTAACAATATACACAATAGAGATGAAAATAGACACATAAATGCGTCTATCAACAGGTTAGCTGGCCAAGACAACATTAGCCAAGTAATTAGATATACATAAAAGTGAAAGAGGCAATTACACATTCAGTATATTAGAACATGTTTGTACTACAGTTTCAAGATGTCTATTTCCCTATAGGTAAATACATCATCTGCCCACGAGGAAACAAGAGTTCCATTTAAGCTTATTTTTTTATGATATGGTTTTTTTTTTTTTTTTGCATATGAACATTTGCTAGTATTATTAATTATCATACAAAATAAATAATGAAACTAGATAAAGAATCCATATTATCGAAGTGTATTTAATAATAACAACGAAATGTCTAATTTTTTACATACATAATTTGTCCAAGACACAATCAATAAAAGAATGTCTTACTTTTTCGTAAATATTTGAAAGATAACACCATATTTAATAAATAACCAATTATTACTGAGTTCTGAATATCTAGGGTTAGGTATTTTTGAGTTATAAGTGGTTGTTGATTGATAATATCAAAATAAAACCATTTATTACTCATTGATAAATTTTAGGAACTCGGTTTGAAAAAATAAAGATTGGTGAGATTGCATGGTAAACCCGATTGCTCGACTTCCTAAAATGTATTTGTTTCTTGTAACCCTCCAATTTGAAACATGTATTTGGGTAACATGTTCCACTTATTATTTATATAAACTTTTTGTTTTTTTTTTGTTTTTGAGAAGATGTATTTGGTATGCTCGCCTCTTTTAAAATCTGCAAAAACTGTTTAAACTAGTATGTTGTTTACATATTAGGCTAATTAAGGTTGTAATATGTAAACTGCTGAAGAATTAAGGTTTATATAAATCTCCTTATAA
>JAJJMB010004060.1:2134773-2151919 GCA_023531105.1 Papaver atlanticum | reverse complement strand
ATATGTAAACTGCTGAAGAATTAAGGTTTATATAAATCTCCTTATAAAGTTTTTAAGAAGATAAAAACCCAAGTAGAAAGGACTAGATAACTCAAAAGCTTTACTGATAGGACACGCACACACTGATGATTAAGCAAATCATCATAATCAACAGTATACATGGCGTGACATGTTCTTATCATCGCATATAGTTGTTATTTATGTAAAATTGCATTACATTAATCCTACTAAGAATCCTCAAGGAGGATACCCATTAGGCCTGGGGATAGATGTGTTGAATCCAGTAACCTCTCTTCTCTCATTTCTTTAACCATCCCATGTTAAAGTGTGCAGAATCATAAAGTGATGTGAGAAGTGGGTCAAACAACAGACTTAGGTTGGACATGGTGGTAACAAGGTTCATTGATGAAATAGTTTTGGCAATGGTGTCACAAATTATCAGAGAAACAATGAAAAGGTACTAACTTGACTGAAACTAGGGTGGATAGTATTTATAATGTAAAACAGGTGCCAAAAACCTACCATATGGGTAAACTGAGAAAAAAATTAACTATACAAAATCAAAAATATAAAATGTGAATAACATGTTTTTGCACAATTAATGTTACTAATAAGAGTTGAACTCTGAGGAAAACATTTTTATGCCGTCACAGAAGATGGCAAGTGTACGGAACTTTTGGCTTTCAAATGGCATATGCGTAAAGTAACAACTTTCAACAGGATAAACTGATAATGAAACTAAGAATCGATCAATGAGATTGACTGCAAGGTATAGTCTCATCCATGATTCTGTAGTATGATGGATATATCACTTTGACTGATAGTAAACATTAACAGACGTCTCTTCTATCCTAGTTTCATAATCCTTAGCACAATGTTTGGTTTTACCAAACAGTTTTAACCATCACAAATACTATTCAAAATATACTACAGCGAGTGAAACTAGAGCATAAACCTACATCAGAGATACTTAAGTACAATAGTTTTTAAAATAAAATTTATCGGGTATGAGCTCCTCCCTAAAAGTTTGTTGTTTATCACCCATCCTGATATATATTTTCCAATCTATTAGGGCCTGCTTTATTAGCATAATAATAATAATAATAATAATGTGGTCAATAGGATTTGGTTAACTTATCAAAACAAAAACAACAAAATTTGTTAATGATTGAAACTAAGGATTCAATTTATTGTTTTCTACTTTGAAGAGGTAAAAATGTCAGAGGTGATATTTTTACAGTTGGTTTAGGTCACAATCTGAATTATCTAAGTTGGAAAATCTTGTAGTTTTTTGCAAGAGGAGGTTTCTAAAGAGCTTGATGTATCTTTTTGACATACCCAAATATAGGGACCTATAAACTCATAATACATTGGTTGAATTTTTTTATAGTGAGGCTGAATACCCTTGGAGATCTGCTTCTTTTTATTGCAATAGTTTTGGGGATACAAGTGCTAAATGTAACTTAAAACCTACACCAAAGGTCTCTACTAAATTGGTTCCAAAACTTAAGACCGTCAATTAAAATTCAGATACTGAAGTCGTGTGTTGAAGGTCAAAAAGAGGGAAAAATTACTTATAAAAACGATGTAATGGAGACTGAAGTTTTGGAATTGAGGGATCAACATTCATATGAGATATGGATTACTTACACCCAAAAGAAGAAGAAACCATATAAAAAAGGTGATGCAAATCTACAAGCGCCGAATTGTTTCTTAAATCCTTATACATTTCTTGAATATCAAAAGACAAGGGTACCAAGTTGATGATCATGAAGAAGACTAAAAGAAGAAAACGAAGATACAAACTCTATATACAGATTTCAATTATTTATTACATGCTGCTCTTGACGAGATGGAGACTACTCCGGGTAAAATAAATCATGTTCCTGAGGAGTTAATAATCGATAACGTTTTGACGAGATTACCGGCTTCAGCTCTTTCCAGATGCATCTTTGTAAGTAAGTTATGGTGCAATTCAATTTTCAATGGTACCAGATATGCTGCACGACATTTTTCTCTTCATCAAAATAAAATTCTCTTCTTTAATCTCCTTAATGTTGAAAGGTGTTTTTATTTTCAATTTACAAGACGATCACAAGGGTAAGAATGATAATGTATTTATTGATATTAGATTATCAATGGGTGCAACTTGTTTCTTAAATCCTTATAAATTTCTTGAATTTGAAAAGGCGAGGGTACCGAGTTGTAGATGATGAAAAATGTGAACGGTTAAGAGAGGTAAAAGTCGCCAAGGTTTGTATGAGTGCGGAAAGTTAATTATGAATAGTCATTTGCTAAATTAGAAGATGGTCGTTCAAAGGTTGCTTTAGTCACATGATGAAATGGTATGGTTTAATTGTTCTAAGGAAGGAAGATGATAAAGGTGAGATAAGATTTCTTAGTTTCAGAGACGAAGAAGCTCTGGGAGAGATTTGCAGACGAAGAAGCTCTGAGAGGAAGTTGCAGAAAGCTATTGTTTAGTATTATGAACTTGTTGTAGACTAACCAATAGTTGGTCTATTTATAGCATGAAAAATTCTTATCTCTAGTCGGTGGGATAAGGATGAGGAGTAAGATAAACACATCTCCCTTCTTCTCAGGAATAAATAAGAATAAATCAAGGGTAGAGTTTATTCTCTGCATCAGATCTCTTATGACCAGATATCCTCTCCTTGGAGAGTAAGCTTCACTTGCACATGTCATAGACCACCAGACCAAAACCCTAAGTTTATCCCCCTAATTGTGAAGTAATCACCCTTTATGTATATAGAAGTGTTAGAGCATTGCTCGGTCGAACTCGCAAGCGTTGCTATCTCAAGCTTGTTGTCAAATTTAGTTGCCAAAACTATAAGTCTTGATTTCTAGTCTACTTATAGCTAAGTTTCGGACTAGGATAGAAAGTGTAGTTGAGCTCTAAACTCCACAGCGTTCATCATGCAAAGACGAAGAACTACTCAGGGAACTGGTGGATCTTCATCGATAAAAACGTATGTGGAGACTTGAACTTATCTATCACTCAAAAGTCTATCTACTCTATCTCCTATCTTGAGAGAAAAGTCATATTGCTATATACTTCGATTATACACATTTGCTATTTCGAGCCGAGATTATCTCGCTTATCTATTTCTCGAAATATGTGTTGGTAAGCTTTCGCTTTGGCCAAGTTCATCTTTACAAGTGACGAAAGTCATGTTGTTTATTTCAATATCTTGAAAATTGCTTTGATGAAGAATAATGTGTGAATAACCTTTATTTAACATCCTTTAAGAATGTTTCAATGATTGAAATACAGAGTTTAGAACATGTAACCATCTTTGGATATAAGCATATAATGTGTTCGCGCATTAGTGTATAAGTCCAAAACCGGGAACCAAATGTTTACATACTTGTGTGTGTACTAAATGGTTGACGGAGACTGGGTAAGTATGCGTACCCGTACGCATACTGGCGGAAGTTCACGACCGTGAATTTCTGCTGAGTTTGGAAATCAAAATAAACTCAATCCGGTTACCTAAGTATGCGTACCCGTACGCCTACAGGCGGAAAGTTCACGTCCGTGAATTTCTGCTGAGTTTGGAAACCAAAACAAACTCAAATCCGGTTACTTAAGTACGCATACCCGTACGCATACTTAAGTGTGTTACTTTCTAAAATTGGTTTGTTCATGAACTAAAACAATTATATATTAAGGAATGCAATTTGCAAACCGTGGCTATAATGTTCATGAATCGATTTGAGTGAATCAAACCGATTTTGCTTCGATTGTGTCTTGTATACTTCTATAAGATCTAAGCAATTGAACAACTCTTGAACTAGTTCATTTGAGTCATTTGGACTAGTTATGGTGAAGATGAATAAGGTTGATATGAAAGCGCTCATATGGCTAACCATTTGGTTAACTACTGTTGAACCAACTAGGTGTACACGTTTAGGTACGGTTACTCAAACCTAAATGACGTATATTTCATTTGTGTATAACAAGCTAAGTTCGATCTAACGGTTGAAAGATATTAGCTTGAATCTAATCAGGTTTTCATCTAACGGTGAATATTGAATGCTTTGTTACCAAGGTAACTTAGATTGCAAACCCTGATTTGAAGACTATATAAAGGAGAACTCTAGCAACTGGGAAACCTAATCCCCACACCTCCTGTGTGATACTAGTTGTATAAGTTAGAGTCGATTCTCCTTTAACCTTAGGTTTCTACCGAGACCCTGTAGGTTAACGACTTAAAGACTTCATTGGGATTGTGAAGCGAGACCCAACTATTTTCTATGTAGTTGCGCGATCTGATCTTGCTGTTTCTATCGTGATTGAGTGCAATCGTAAGATTGGCTTGAGATTAATTTCTCTGATAGGTAAGATAAAAAAGTAGTCACAAACATCTTCGTCTCATCGTTTGTGATTCCGCAATATCTTGTTTCGATAGCCGATTAAGATTATTGTGAGGTGATTGATAATTCTAGGCTGTTCTTCGGGAATATAAGTCCGGGTTATCGATTGGTTCCTGTTCACCTTTATTTATCAAAAAACGGAACAAAACTCGTAGGTATTTCTGTGGGAGACAGATTTATCTATTCTTGTAGACTTTTCTGTGTGATACAGATTTGTTTATTAAAGTCTTCGACTTTGGGTCGTAGCAACTCTTACTTGTGGGTGAGATCAGCTAAGGGAATCAAGTGCATAGTATCCTGTTGGGATCATAGACGTAAGGAGCGCAACTGTAGCTTGAATCAGTGTGAGATTGATTGGGGTTCAACTACAGTCCAGACCGAAGTTAGTTTGTAGTAGGCTAGTGTCTATAGCGGCTTAATACAGTGTGTGTTCAATCTGGACTAGGTCCCGGGGTTTTTCTGCATTTGCGGTTTCCTCGTTAACAAAACTTCTAGTGTATGTGTTATTTCTATTCCGCAATATATTTTGTTATATAATTGAAATATCACAGGTTGTGCGTTTGTATCGATCAATTGGTAAATCCAACCTTTGGTTGTTGATTGAAATTGATTGATCCTTGAACATTGGTCTTTGGTACCGTTCAAGTTTATTTCTCTTGTATTCAATCAGACTCGCAGATTTCTATTTGTTTGAGTTGGGATTAAATCGAAAAATTGAGATATAACTCTTTGATATACTTTTTATTAAGATTGAGTCTGACTGTCTAGTTGATTCTCTTAAAAGTATATTGGAGTTAGTCCATACAGATTACTAAGCGAAATATTGGGTGAGGTTGTTAGACCCCAGCTTTTTCAAGAAGTAAACAAAGTTTTCCCATTACGTTACGAGGTAATCACAGTATTCCACAATGCCCTTATTAGATGTACTTTAAGTATCCAGAACTAGATTATTGTGGCATCAATATGGTCATTGAATCACGAAAAAAGAGAGAGGAGAAGATATTTGTAATTAGTGTCAATATCCTAACCAACCTAAAGAATCACCATGGCTAGATGATGCTGTGAAAATTAAATAAGGTGGAAAAAAAATTAATTATGCAAAACTTCAACCTTAAAGCATAAGGGGCAATATCAACAAAGCCAAACTAATAATTTAATGGTTTTTTTTTTATAGTCAGTTTAATCGTTCTTTTAAAACCCGGATCTCCTTTCTTCTTCTTCCCCAATCTTTTTTCTTTTCAGCTGAGCAACTGAGCCGAAGGGATTTTTAGAAAAGATGGGCGGCCGCTTATTCAAAACTACTCAAGAGACATCAATGCTACCAAGGAATATGTTTCAACTGATGTCAATGTTCCAGATGAAGAAATGTCAGAGATTGTAAAAAGTTAGATAAAATTGTGATGTCTACCCAAGTTATAGCTACTAGAGTTGTATTTGGAGGTGTATGTGTATTGATTAACGAATAGTTTCCTCCTAAAGAAATTTTCCAGAAGGTGGTGAGTACTCTAAAAAATGCTAAGAAGGTTTCCGTTATCTTCGTTAGTGATGGGATTCCTCCATATGTTGAAAAATAAGTTTTAATGGAGAATGATTCTCTGCCACAAGACTGAAAGAAGGAAGATAAAGGATAGTTCATGGGGTCTAGGTGGTCTTCTCTATATCTAACTAGTCGTATTCCCAATATGTTTATTGGTTATGTCAAACTAATTTCATTCAAGAAATTTCATGTAAATGTTACTCTGTGGGAATGAAATTGAATGTTTATGGCATGTCCCCTTTCTTGTTCTTATTCGGATTTTTTATTTAATTTTGTTGATAAGTGATAAAAAATTTATTGAAACTAGAGAGAATTTGAAGTACATGTGATTGGGTGAAGGGTTTTCAGTGGAGTTGGGGAGACTGCAATTCTCTCATTCTCTCCATATCCATGTTCTCTTTGTTTGTGTTCTGATCTTAGATGGGGGTTGACACAAATTTGCATCAAAGTTTATCATGAAGGGTGGATGTTGTTCCAAGTCCTATAGCTGTAAGTATATGTTTTATTCTCTTTGTCTGCATTTTGGGTTTTAATAGGGGTTGGGGCAATTTTTGCCAAATTAAAGGGTTCAGTTAAAGTTTGAGCTCCTGGCTGAATTTGGGTTTTTTTTTTTTTATTTATTCACTAGCAGATCTTTCCTTTGCTTAACAAGCCGCTTAATGTATAAAGGTTTTTGTGAATCCATAGTCCCATTGAATAATTTGTGAAGTCAATAAAATTATGGGGAACCAATGACTAAATTTGAAGAAGAAATATTATAAGTCTCATGCTTATTATTCCTCAAAGCTAAGCCGGAGGAAAAAGTAGTTCTTATTTGTGCTGAACTGCACGTGCTACAGAAACTTGTTATACTTGCTCTTGTTTTATCCATATATGAATAAACCATGTATATGTGTTTTTTTAATGGTTTTAGGTTGTTATGGACGAGGCTGGATTTCATCATGGGGCACCGTTAATATAGTTGACTCTGGATATAGATAAAATGGGATGAAGAGGATGAACAATCATATTACCATCTCGGATATTCTGATGCTCGATGATGAACAATAATATTCTGATCCTCTACTTGCATTGGTGAAATTTATTCCCTGAACAAATTCACCATCGCTCCTGCTGAATTAATTTTCCGCCACGTCAAGAATGAACACCCCCGGGTCTTCTTCAAATGGAACACATGAGTTAAACATCTTGGTTGGCATGGTTGCAGTTCAATGGAAATACCTTTCCATAAGTTTTATTTTTACCTACTTTGAAGGCCTCAAATTGTGTGGTAACAACACCTTTCTGGCCTATCTAACGGTAACATCCTTACAACCCTCCAATTGGAAACATGCCTTTGGCGAACATGTTCCACCCATTATATATTTTTCCTTTTTGGTTTTTCTTTTGGAGCAGATGTGGTTGGTGTTCTCATCTCTCTAACAACTACTTAAGATGGCCAAGAATCACTCAAGTCCTCTCGACTGCAATCTTATTGGGTATGCATGAAGGCGCTCAGACAACTCTGTTATCTCATTTAGGAAAATCTGTTAGAGACCCAGAACTCTCACAAGGTCCTGATCAGTTTCAAATTTCTGGTCTATCACTTTAATGCTTTACATATCATGTCTTCATTTTCAGTTTTATCTTTTTTGAACCGACACCACTTCTTGCAG
The DNA here is from genome assembly GCA_023531105.1 of Papaver atlanticum. Lineage (NCBI taxonomy): Eukaryota > Viridiplantae > Streptophyta > Magnoliopsida > Ranunculales > Papaveraceae > Papaver > Papaver atlanticum. The sequence goes on along the minus strand of JAJJMB010004060.1, from coordinate 2,144,332 downwards.
CACTCCAATTGTTTCTTGTAACCCTCCAATTTGAAACATGTATTTGGCTAACATGTTCCACTTATTATTTATATCAACTTTTACTTGTTTTTTTTTGGAAAAGATGTATTTGGTGTTCTCGCCTCTTTTAAAAATCTGCAAAAATTGTTTAAACTAGTATGTTGTTTACATATTAGACAAATTAAGGTTGTAATATGTAAACTGCTGAAGCATTAAGGTTATAACCATGCAACTATTTCAGGTACGTTGGCTTCTTTGTTTTGTGTCGCTAGAGGTCTTGTGATTGTTTACACATATAATCATTGACTTTAAGAAATTTTTATTCTCACTGAAACTAAGGCAACTATCTTTCATTTTGCAGCAGCAATGTCCCAACGATATGTAAAAATCTACGACTAATTTATTTGTTTGCCAAAAATCTACGGGTGACAATTGTCCTCACTAGTCCCGATATAGCTCCTTTATTGAATACATATCATCTGCCCATGAGGAAATAAAAATTGCATATAAGTATCTTTTTAATGATACAAAGTTTTAATACTTATTAGAAGTGTATTTTATCATACAAATATTACAAAATATATTTTGCAAAAAATGATGAAACTTGATAAAGAATCCATATTATCTAAGTTTATCTAATATGAGCACCCATATTAACTTAAGTATAAAAACATATATAATTTATTACAAACACAAAGTGCTAAAGATACAATCAATATAAAAATATCTTACTTTGTAAAATTATGAAAGATTTATATATGATAATCACAATTATTATTGTCATTCTGACTAGGTGACAAAAAGTCAATATCTCTATTGCACAACTATGAACCGAGGGAACAAAAAATACTGGCACATCAATATATTCCAAAGAGGTCGAGTTGAAAGATCATTGTTGCAAGATCGTGATGCATTGAACAGTATAAATTCCTGCATTACAGTACACAATATAGCCTTCAAGAAATAATGGGAACATTTGAAAGTTGTAGACCAAATAAATCACGTAAGGTTGGAACCTTTGTTGATGAAATAGTATTAATTTGAGAAGATAAAATTGAATACCAAAAAGTTATCTTGTCCTGTAATAATCTTAAATAGGAATTATTCTTGTCCCATATGACGGTAAAGCATAACACAAATAGTATTCAATGAGTTAAACTCATCACAACTTCAGAAACAACCATTATTTGATGTGAACAAAAGCATCTATGAATGAATTCTTGTGTCCATGAGCAGTAGTATAATTAAAATAGTATCTCGAAATTTGATTGATGACAAAATCCTTTGTAAAATCACTTGACCATTGTACAATCTTTGAAGGTATAAATGTAGCCAAAACTCCATAAGAACAACTTAGTGAAATCAGGTTGCATTCACAAGAACAACCTAGTAAAATCTATATATTGTAGCCAAACTCTATTAAAAGAAAGCATTATATGACAATCACAATGTTTTGGATTGCCATCTATTTCTTGGATACTAAATGCAAAAGCTTGAGAATCAAGAGATCATATAACTAAAAAAACAGAGAAATTTGTCACATCGAGGAGTGATATTTATTAAAATACCACTCTTGAGCTTTTGATCGCAATTAATCTATATCAAAACTAATGTGGCCGTAGATATCCAATTATTCCTATATCCTAAATTTCAAACTGAACACAAAGTTTGAGAAAACCAAGACATGAAAAAATATTACCAACTCAACCCAATTCAGATCAAAAATTTCAAAATTGACTGAAAGGAAAATATGTCTGAGAAAGTTGAAATTCCTTTTCAGGTTGTTGTGTGACGTGAATTGTTGTTGTTGTTGTTACTGTTGTTGCTGTGTATTTTGAGGAGTTGAAATCAAACTTTGTTGTGATGTGTCGTTGTAGTTGTTTTGTGTTGTATTTGCCGTTTATGTGGTTGTAGTTGAGATTGTTGATGATATTGTTTCTATTATGTTCTGAGTTGATGTCAAACTCCTTTGTAATGGAAATATTGTTGGTATTTAATTAGGTCGTGTTACATAGCAATGAAAGAAAAATCCACCATTAACGAAGGTTAGAATATTTTTGTCTAATAATATCCAGTAATGGAGGTTAATTTTGAAGGTAGGATAAATAACCAAAGAAGCCAAAATTCTCTGCAGGCTCTAGTTCCATGTAATACTTGAGATATAAAAGGAAAGTGTTATACGATAATTGGAACTAGAATACAAGCCAACAAGTGACTAAGTAGAGACACACCAAATTTCTAACATAGTCAATAATCCAACTGATAAACTTGCAAAAATGGCTAGAGTTAGAATTATCCAACCAATCTAGTACGAGTATATCTTAAGTTACTAATAATTCAGATTATGGTTGGTATATACTTAAAAACTAAAATAAAATTTGTCGGGTATGAGCTCCTCCCTGAAAGTTTGTTGTTTATCACCCATCCTAATATCTATTTTCTAATTTATTAGGGTCAGCTTTATTAACATAATAATAATAATGCGGTCAATAGGATTTGGTTAATTTATCAAAACAAAAACAACAAAGTTTGTTAATGACTGCAATTAAGGATTCAATTTATACTTTTCTACTTTTAAGAGGTAAAATTATCAAGAGGTGATATTTTTACAGTTGGATTAGGTCACCATCTAAATTATCTGCCTTGGAAAATTCTTGTAGTTGTTTGCAAGAGGAGGTTGCTAAAGAGCTTGTTGTATCTTTTTGACATACCCAAATATAGGGACCTATAAACTCATAGTACATTGGTTGAATTTTTTTATAGTGAGGCTGAATACCCTAGGAGATCTTCTTCTTCTCATTGCAATAGTTTTGGGCATACAAGTGCTAAGTGTAACTAAAAACCTACACCAAAGGTCTCTACTAAATTGGTTCCAAAACTTAAGACCGTCAATTAAAAATCAGATACTGGAGTTGTATGTTGAAGGTCAGAAAGAGGGAAAATTATCTATAAAAACGATGTAATGGAGACTGAAGTTTTTGAGTTGAGGGATCAACATTCATATGAGATATGGATTACTTACACCCAAAAGAAGAAGAAAACATATAAAAAAGGTGATGTAAATCCGCAAGCGCCGACTAGTTTCTTAAATCCTTATACATTTCTTGAATATCAAAAGACGAGGGTACCAAGTTGATGATCATGAAGAAGACTACAAGAAGAAGACGAAGATACAGACTCCGTATACAGGTTTCAATTATTTATTGCATGCTACTCTTGACGAGATAGAGACTACTCCAGGTAAAATAAATCCTGTTCCTGAGGAGTTAATAATCGATAACGTTTTGACGATATTACCTGCTTCATCCTTTGCCAAATGCATCTTTGTAAGTAAGTTACGGTGCTATTCAATTTTCAATGATACAAGATTTGCTGAACGACATTTTTCTCTTCAGCAAAATAAAATTATCTCTTTTAATCTCCTCAATGGGTGTAACTTGTTTCTTAAATCCTTATACATTTATTGAATTTGAAAAGACGAGGTTACTGAGTTGTAGATGATGAAAAATGTGAAAGGTTAAGAGAGGTAAAAGTCGCTAAGGTTTGTATGAGTGCGGAAGGTTGATTATGAACAGTCATTTCCTAAACTAGAAGATGATCGTTCAAGGGTTGCTTTAGTCACATGATGAAGAGGTATGGTTTAATTGTTCTAAGAAAGGAAGCTGATGTCTTAGTTTCAGAGACGAAGAAACTCTGAGAGAGATTTGCAGAAGAAGAGGCTCTGAGAGGGAGTTGCAGAAAGCTATTGTTTAGTATTATGAACTTGTTGTAGAATGGCCAATAGGTGGTCTATTTATAGCTTGCAAAATTCTTATCTCTATTCGGTGAGATAAGGATGAGGAGTAAGATAAACACCTCTCCCTTCTTCTCAGGAATAGCTACGAATAAATCAAGGATAGAGTTCTCTGCAGCAGATTCCTTATGACCAGATATCCTCTCCTAGGAGAGTAAGATGCACTTGCACATGTCGTAGACCGCCAGAATAAAACCCTACATTTATCCCTCTAGTTGTGAAGTAATCATCCTTTACTTATATAAAAGTAAACAAAATTTCCCCCATTATGTTACGAGATAATCACAGTCTTGCGCAATGCCTTTAGATATACTTTAAGTATCCGAAATTAGATTATTATGGCATCAAAATGATCATTGAATCACGATAAAAAAACAAAAAGCGAAGGTATTTGTAATTAGTGTCGATATCCTATCCAACCCGAAGAATCACAATGGCTAGATGATGCTGTGAAAATTAAAGAAGGTGAAAAAAAAGTTTAACTGTTCAGAAACTTCATCCTTAAAGCATAAGGGGGCAATATCGACAATGCCAAAAATAATAATTATATCATTTTCAAAACCCAGATCTCCCTTCTTCATCTTCCTCCACAAAACTTCTTTTCATGGCTACTGCAACTCAGCCGAAGGGATTTCTAGAAAAGATGGGCGACCGGATCTTCAAAACTACTCAAGAGAAGATTTCAAGAGATTTCAAAGTTCCAGATGAAGAAATGTCTGAGATTGTGAAAAGGTTAGACAAAGTTGTGTTATCTACCCAAATAATAGCTGTCGTAGTTGTATTTGGAGGTATCTGTGTATTGGTTAACAAACGGTTTCCTCGTAAAGAAATTTTCCAGAAGGTGGTGAGTACTCCAAAGAATGCTAAGAAGGTTTCTTTTATCTTCCCTAGTTATGGGAGTCCTCCATATGTAGAAAGATAAGTTTTAATGGAAAGAAGATAGAGGGTAGTTCATGTTTTATTTAATTCCCAGTATGTTGTGTGGTTATGTCAAACTAATTTCATTCAAGAAATTTTCATGTAAATTGTTACTCTCTGGGAATGAAATTGAATGTTTTTGGCATGTCTCATTTTTTATGTTCTTATTTTTTATTTAATTTCTTGATAAATTTGTCATTAAAATTAGAGAGAATTTGAGGTACATGTGATGGGTTTTCAGGGGAGTTGGGGAGACTGCAATTCTCTCATTCTATGCATCTATCTATCCATATTCCCTTTGTTTGTGTTTTGATCTTAGATGGGGGTTGGCACAAATTTTGCTTCAAAGTTTATCATGAAGGGTGGATGTTGTTCCAAGTCCTACAGCTTTAAGTATTGCTGTTCTATTCCACAACTCTTATTTTTATAGAACATTGAAGTTATTCTCTTTGTTTGCATTTTGGTCTTTAATGGGGGTTGAGGCAATTTTTGTCGAATTGTATAGTTCAGTTAAAGTTTGAGTTCCTAGGCTGCAATTGGGATTTTTATGAATTCACCAGCAGATCTTTCCTTCCCTTAACAAGCTGCTTAATGTATAAAGGTTTTTGTGAATCCATAGTCCCATTGTATAATTTGTGAAGTCGATAAAATTGTGGGGAACCGATGACTAAATTTGAAGAAGCAAATTTCATGCTTAGTATTACTCAAAGCTAAGCTGGAGGAAAAAGTATTTCATGTTTACGCTAAACTGCACATGCTACAGAAACTTGTTATACTTGTTCATTCTTGTTTTTGTTTTATCCATATACGAATAAACCATGTATATGTGTTTTTTATGGTTTGTAGGCTGTTATGGACGAGGCTGGATTTCATCAAGCGACACCATTGATAAAGTTTAATTGGCCATTGAAGACTGGATCTTGGAACCTGTTAATGCTAGAGATGGTGCTAGGTTGGCGACAGTAAAGACTAGTTCATCAACCATGGAAGCTTCACATAGGATATATAGTCTTCATGGTGCACCCATCTTCTCATGTGAATGCAACTATTGGTTGGGTATGCAACCAATAGTCCAGGAGAAGAGTGACTAACTTTAAGCAGAAAGGTATCGAGGAGCTGTAAAGTCATTGGCGTGCACTAAGGAGGGGAAGCAGAAAAGTGAACTCATCGCTGCAGATAGTCCAGAATGACCATAGTGCTATTATGCTGTTAACACTCAGAGAGCATGTGAATTCACTCCAAAGGTGGTACAGAATATGATTCCAGTAATAAGTCAAAGATTAGGAAGGGTGTTGTAATACCTCGTTACTCAATAATTATGAATGATTAGCTGAATTCTATTTGATGTAGGAGTGTATTAGTGGTGTAAGATGACTTAAGGTTGTATTAGCTAAATAGGTTGCCCTTTATCTTTGGTATATGGATTGGGTTATAAGATGTCAATTAAGGGTGTCAATGGACGTCCGAAAACTCCGGTATTCGTTCGAATTCGCAATTGAAAAATCAAATATTATTCGAAAATAGTTTTTGGATTCGGTTATCCGGATTTTTTTATCCGAAAATGTAACTTATCGGATACGGATTCGGATATAGAGGTATTCACATCCGAAATATCCGTATCCGAAATTGATGTATGAGTATATATATTTTTTAAACCTAGGAAAGTGTATCGTATCTATTTTTTTTATTTTCTTTTATATTTCGGCATTTTATTAAATTTTATTAAAAAACATAGATAATTCTTGTAATTCTAATTAATTTTTATTATGTAAACATTAATTTTGTGCAAAAATAAAAATATTTTATTATTATTTTTTCTTATGATTTCGGATCGGATAATTATCCGATATCCGGATACGTATTCGAAGTGAAAATTACTATATCCGTTCGGATTTCGAATCGAATTCGGATAGTTTATGATATTTTCGGATTCGGATGCGGATAGTGCCATATCCGCATCCGTATGCATTCGTTTACACCCTTAATATCAATCCAACTCCTATAAAATCCTAACTCATATGAGCCCCCACGTTGAACGGTGACCCTCACCCACTCTTAGAATTGCTCAATTCCACTTTTCCTCAAAGCGGAGAAAAACAAGGTTTTTTTTCACAAAATAAAGAAATTTATTTAATTATTATCCCGAAAAAAAAAAAAAAACGAACACAAAAAAAACCTAAGAAGAAACCCTAGGAAAAAACCTAGATTTTCTTCCCTACGAAACAAATCATCATTAATTTTTTCTATTCTATCTGCAGCCTTCTTCCTCTTCTTTCCATGTTCTACTTCTTTCCGTTTAATTCATCATCGTTTTCCTTTTTTTTTATTATATACTAATGGTTTCTTTTACAGATTTTGATATGGCTTCGGGATATGATGATTCTAAACACTGAAATAAAAACCTCAGGAACACTAAACACGTAAACCCTAATTTTGGTTCTACTTTCACAAATCTCTTCCATTTTTATAGCTAATATACCTGAATGCTTGATTTGAAGTGGTGGGTTGTGGTTAATTAGGGATTTAAGATATAAAAATTGTAACTTTTTCTGATCAATACCTGAGTTTGGTTTTCTTAGGTATGGGGATTTCAATTGGATTAACTGATTAGGGTTTGATTTTCGAATTGAGGGTTAATACGAAGTAAACAAGGTGAACGATTTTTGCAGTTGGTAAGCCTGAAACTTTTTCTTTCTATCTTTTTGTTTCTCTGAATCAATAAACCCTAACCCATTTGTTTTATTTTGCAGGTACGATTTTTCTTTGCTCTTGATAAACAACGAAATGCTATAGTGAGAAGAATTACAAGTCCATGGTTTCTAATAATTTCCATGGTATGTATAAGCAATTGCATGTGTAGACATTGTTTATTCACTGGTGTATATAAAGATCTTACTGGATGTCATTGCGTTCTATAAGTAAGGATTGCAATACCTTCCAGTCATTTATGCAATGTAAGGTATGCGTGCCTGACTGAATTATTTCATGCAGATGCTATTTTCCATCTCAATTGGCCTGGACAGCGGAAAATAGGGAAATAACAAACCAAGATGCATAGTAAGATCAACATCTTAAGCCATATGTACTAAATAGTTGTAATGTTGTTCAGTCAATAACTGCTTTTATTTTTGCTGAAATATAGAGGATCGACCTGAAGGTAACTTTGTGGGAAAATGGAGCAAATCAGTGGAGTGGGAGGTGACAAACGAACATGGAAACGCGCCGATAATTGCTATAATTACTGCAACGTTCGTGAAAGAGGTTCAAGGTTAGTGATCTGAATCCAAAAAACCATAATACAACACCATAGATATGTTTAGTGATCTAACCAACAGACAACTGTGTTTAATTGTAGGCACAATTGGATTGGCCATGACCACTGCATCCAGGATATTGGTCAATTGGGATATATTGGAGGTCAATGAATTCAGAAAAGTGTGAGTGTATATATCACTAAACATCTCTATAAGATGAAAACATTTTTTTGTGGTGTTATATCTTGCTTATATATGCATCCTATCATACTATCTAACTAATTAGTAAGACAAGCGTTCTCTCTTATATATGCATCTAAGCATAAAAAAAATTCCAATCACAATGCAAATTAGACAGAAATTGCAAGGTCACCAGTTGTTTTTCCGGTTTGCATGAATCCACCAACAACGCAGGTCACCCACACTTTTTTTTTTCCGGAGACTATTCTTTCCTTTTTAGCCTTACATTGTTGTTCTTTTTCTCTATATTTTTTTTTTGTGGTTGTTTAGTTTTGAATTTGTTCTTTTGTGAATAATTACTAGGTGCTCAGAAAGAAAGGGGATACGGTCATACAGATGCCATGACCTATGCCTTGCTTGAGGTTTATTACACAAGTTTGTTGTTGACATGTATGGAATGCTTCAATAGAAGGTTGAACCTTTGATTTCGGCAGCAAAACCTACTTCAGGTAATTATGCTACGTTAAGTCCTTGATTTATAAGTTAGCGCTACGTACTAGGACCTATATAAACTCTACTACCCATAGCACCACCAGAGAGCATTATAAGTACTTTTAGCATGGATTTTTTGATGTGTGTTTAATGCTTATTTTCTAATTTCTAATTCCTTTTGCTTTTGTAATTGTATCTTCTTTTAATCATATGAAATAAAGACATGCATGAATTCAATCATTGTTTCTCCCTGCAAATTTGAATGAACTAATTATGCCAAAGAGAATGAGTTTGCACCATTACGAATTGCACTTTGTGGATTTGATTAATAAACCTATGAACTTGCACACTTGACACGTGCGACAATGGAAAGTACCGTGAGTACATGCCTCTCAAGTAAGATTATCATTAGTAAAGTTTTATTTTGTGTGTTTGTTTCTATGTGTACGCCATTTCTTTTCTTTATTCTTCTCGCTTTTGATACCATGTAGCAAAAACTTACTTGGATGTTTGTGACTAAGGAGACTAAGGAGTACATGAGATCGCATCGGTGAAAAATAGTTCAGAGCTAATAAAAAGTCACATATAGGTTATTGATATTCTGTCGTTGCTATCTGGCTTTGATACGTATGAAAATTCTGGCTGCTAAAACATATGGCTATTTTCATATTTGTTATGTTGAACGGTTGTAGCTCTGGCTCTGAATTCATGATGTTGTTGCATTAGGATTAACGATAAATATGTCATGGTATAACAAAAGGTTCAATCAAGGTTTAGTGCATTGTGAATAGACAACTATTTTCTTATTTATTATGTTGCACGGTTAAACTGCCTTGGATTTTCCGGAGTAGGTGGAAACGTATTTGTTGTAGTGCACATGAACTTAATTGTAAACATGCCTTCCGTTAAGTGAATTTTTCGG